>JBBPDH010000124.1:5547551-5563619 GCA_037974565.1 Clupeocharax schoutedeni
TTTTATCTTTATTAGGAAAATGTTCCATAAATGTTTCTTTTTTTTCCCCAAAGCATTTGAAAACACAAGCTGCCCTTATATAAAGAAAATGACACAGTTTACCACACATGATTCAAAGCCTCATCACCTTCCATGAACAATAAATGCACTATCCTGATGTCGGTTTGTCCCTGTTTTATTGTCATACTGTTATGCAATTGTTTAGTATACTTTTTTATTTTTATAATGTATTTGTTATGTAACCATTTTTCAAATAAATAACTATTAATTGTTTATAAACTAGTTACAATAAAGTCTAACAAATAGTGCTAGTGGATGTATTGGCACATCTTGAAGGCATCAACTTGGTTGGAGATTTAGTACATTACCTTTAGGCTTATTTAGTGAAAGTCATTTCTACAAGGGGAGGGGTTGTTTCCTTGTCTATCATTTTTGGAGATATAATGCTAAGCTTTTTCTGCCCTCACTTTCAACAAGTGGATTATAAATGGAAAGGGCAGGGCTAACACTGTTTGTTTTCAGAAGGGTGGAGCAGATGTAGGCCACAGGCCCTCAAATGGCTTAAAATGCTTATGAAGCACCTCTGCCTTCATTCCTAAGCCCAATCCTGCCCTTGAGACTTGCTAACATATCTGTGGAAGGTCACTGGAATACATCATCAGGCCAACATGCCCCTGGCCAGTCGAGCTCCGAGCTGTCAGAAAGACCCAGCAGAGACCCGTCTGACCCTATGACCCTGGAGCACAGTCTCCATGTTCAGACATGAACCCCACCGGTGAGGACAGAGAAAATGTGTGCTTTAATCCCACACCTTTGTTTAGCCCTCCTCTCTGTGCTGACCTGCACATCAGCGCTGGCAGAGCCTTTCCCTCTGAGCCCAACATTCCAGCCTCAACAGGAGCTGCCGAGGACGACACTTCACTTCCTCTCGCCTTCTCCTTTTTCTGTCTCTCCTCTTCTCTCACTCCATCCTCCCCGTAGCACGCCAGTTGCCAGCAATTACATTCTACTCAGACGCTTGCTCAGACAACTGAAGGAGCCTGCCAAGGACACGATTACAAAGGCCGCAATTACGACGCATAGCATAGCGCAGCATAACTGATAAATGAGTTTAAGAGCTTTTCAGCATTAGCCAGAATACCAAAGGTATGCAAAGCCCCCACCCACATCCTTTCCAGAAGGTCAGCGGTGCCTTTTTTGATTCCAGCACGACGTCACTTTTCCCACTCAGACCAAAGCATGTGTTCTTTTACAATCAGAGATCAGCTGCAGTGCCTGGATGGAGGGATTGCATCACTGATCAACGTCAGTTACGCAACTTCACCGTCTGGCAGTGAGCACACGACTTATCGCAATTTACATTCTCGTCAGCTCAGATGCAGAGACAACAGAACCAGGCAGAGTCTGGCAGAAAATCACACAAACAACACTTTGACACCATGAGGCTTTTTGTCCTTATCTAGGCCTTCTTTTTACAGTAGACAAACTGAATGCTTTTGTCTTAGGGAAGATTTTTCCATCCTTCTGCTTGCTTTGCTATGACCCTTTAAATGGCCATGGAGAGGCTGTCATTTTTATGTCCTCTGAGGTTGTTCAACCTTTTTAACGTTTCAGAAATCTCCCAAAAAACTTTTACGAGCCTGTATTTCATTTTAATCACCCTCTGCTTTGGAGGCACCGTGACAAAAAGAGAGAGAAAGAGAGAGAGCGACTCCCCTCTGTACCGTACTCTTAAAAACACAGCAACCTTTTTTTGTGTGTTATACCCCCAAAAAAGTCAAGTTTTTCTTTTTGAGATGTGGTGGCTTTGAACAAAAGGCAAACAGGCAGAAGTTACATTCTTGCTGTGCCTAAATTCCTTTGTCTAGATGCTACTGTGTGCTTCAGAGTGCAGTTGCCAGGCCTCCTCAGCGTCACTGGGACATGGAAAAAAGATCAGTGACTTTAAAGTTTCGAAAAGGAATACTGTTAGGAATTCATAAAAGAATTTTTGTTGCATGATTGTGCTGATAATTTTAGTTTTTGGTCTTATGTGTCCCCTGGTTAATTTGTAAGTGTGTGCGCTCATGAGAAAGCAGCTCATTGACAGTGTTTTCCTGACTTTTAGGCCAGCTCAGGCCCCACCCTTGTCCCGTTAACAGTAGCTGGTCTCAGAGTTTTATGGCCGTGGGATTCAGACGCTGCCAGCATAAATGGACGGGCATGCAGTAGGACATGGGTGAGGTGCTGCCGCTAGCAAGGACAAAGGTGCTTTCCCAGCTGTGTTGGAAGGATGAGAGGGAGGGCAGAAGAGGGGCAGAAAGTGATGCGGATACAGACCCCAGTCTGTCCTGCAGCTGGGCCCTCTAATGGCCTATGGCAGTGTATCCCATCTCAGCAGCCCCAGCCCCAAATGGTTTATTCATCAGAGGCACTCCATGGTGCTACAGTAGCATGGCCGTCTCACACACACGCACAGAGGGGGAGGCACGTAAATTACACCTTACATTCCTCATCTCATGCCTTCGCGTCTTGTTTTGTTTGGATGGATTACTGAACTGTGCTTTCTTTTGCAAAAGGTCTATCCAGGAAATCACTGGGGCAGAAATGTTGATAGAGCCACGCCGGATTTTATTTTATCCTTAAGCTCCTGTAATGAAGTTTGTAAAGACAGGGTCAAGTTCACCTTCATGATGCTGATAATGGCCGTAATGAGAAGAGCATTTATAGCCCTGCAGAGATCTGTATTTCCAGACGGAATCAAATGAGGCGTTCCTGCAATCACGCAATTCTTTAAGTTGGTTATGGTATTCCTTTAACCTTTCAAAACTCAGGGTGACCTCAACTCCTTCATATTTCCGATTTTCTTGGCACACCTCTTTTCCTTTCCTCCCCTTCTTTACTATTTCTGAAATGCTTTAGATGGGGAGATTGGGGAGGAATGCAGGGATACTATTTCCTAATTTTAGGCATAGACTCTCAGATGTACCCACAGTAAACACACACTCTTTGGTACACAGAGCCTCTTTTCATAAACATTTTCTTTTTGTTCTACACCTACCGCAGTGGATTGTGGTTAAGGTAATGGCCATTCGATCAAGTGATTTCTTTGGCTCTGTTACTGCACTGGAACACATTAGCATCTTATATCTTTTACAACAAAATACCCCACAGTAGCACTAGCTTATATCCAGTGCTGTACTGATAAAGTGTGGCCAAGTGGGACAGCAGCACAAAATAGAGGGGTAAACACCCATCAAATTGGCCTTCACCTCCTACCAGTTGGTAATTTGTATGTTTCTCAGTTTGGGATCCTCTCTGCCTCTCTCTCTCTCTCTCTCTCTCTCTCTCTCTCTCTCTCTCTCTCTCTCTTTCTCCCCTTCTCCCTCTTTGGCAACAGATGGTTGAGGCTAACTATTTATATAGAATGCAACACATCAGTGGTTGGCCATGTGTTTAAATGTTCTAAAAACATTCTATAAATGTTTTGTTTCAGAAGCCCTGAGTGTTCACCCTCTTATTCTATTTTCTGAATAAAGGGCCTTTGCAAAACAAATCTAAACAGGAAAGACCTGGAGCCTCAAATCTGGTCCTGCAGCCGCACCACTAGATCATTTAATTAGCCTCTGAGGTTCTGCCATTCGAATGAAGCACATGCATATGAATCTGGTATCTGTCCACAGGTAATTGCATTTCAATACTTACATTTAACTTGATCTGATTAGTGAAAAGGCTTGTTTTCATAGGCCATTTATGGAAGTATTTGTGGAGTAGGTGGATTCAAAACGATTTGCATGTGTTATGAGTATAGTGTGGATGGCTCAACCCAATTGGGCTGATCAGGGTTCTGGGGCATTTTCCAGCTGTCCACTGGACACAAGTGTTCAAGCAGATCTACTTGTGTCCAGCTGTAAAAATAAGAGCAGAAAGAGGGGAAAGTATGATTCATGAGCAGAGGGACAGGGTTACAACATGCTGTGCAGATCTCTTTGTTGTAGAGGAGATCTGTCTGCTGTCTGCTTTGTTGTAAAGAGGATCTGTCACCTGAAGTCCCACAGTCCCTATAGCCTGGGCAGACTTTCTCCTTCGCCAGGGCAACACCATCAAATAAGGCAGGAAGCTGGAAATACAGGGATTATTTTGCCAAGTATACTGATTTTGGATCTAATAATCCTATGACCACCACAATAGTGTCTCTTGGGAGCCCGCTAGCCACAGCAATGGGCAAGGTTTATTAGCTGACAAGGCTATGCAATAAAGCTACATTCTTCAGGAACAATACAGCAGATGTAATCTTTGAGAATGAATTAGCGTATCTTTCTAAAACATATTATTCATTAAGATATTTGTTGATCTTATTTCCAAATGATGAAGCAGTCATTCTAACGTTATCTCTGCTTGCTCAGAAAGCGGTGACATTTTGTGGGAAAGAGGTTGGTTTTTTTCTGTCAGCTCTCTATAAACGTTCTATTAAGTGCTCTTGAAAGACTACATTTTCTATAAGACCCGGATTAGCAAAAGCGCAAAGTTTCCAAAGTACACAGCTCTCTCTGCGAGTCATTCTTTGGTTTGGCTGAGATTTTCACCCCACACACAGGCCATGGAGGCCTGCTGGACAGTGGACACATTCTCCAGCTGGGCATCAGGTCCACACTTGCTGTGCCCAAACAGAGCCGCCCCGAGTGGGGGCACAGACCGCGTCTCGCACCACTGGGCCCCTACACACACGTTCACTACAGACTCCTATTTGTCATCAACCAAATGGTTCTGCAGGAATGCAGAGAGATGTCCAAGAGGACTGGCCATGGAATATGTGAAGGGTAAATAAAAGATGTGGTGGATTAATTTACCCTTCATCTGTTTTGTGTCTATGTTTGGACTGTATTGACCCCAGTGAATTGCGGTTAAGGTGATGATTGCTTGATCTGATCATTTTCTTGGTGGGATTGCTAGGACTCAAAGTATTGCTTGCTCATATTCGTCATGTTATCAGCCTTCACAGTACTGAAAACGCAACAGTTTGCAAAGTTTGCAATGTGCAAGTGTTTAAACACATACTGAATGCTTGTTTGTGTGTTACAAGCATCTTGACTTTCTACATAATCCAACAAACATAACATGAAATAAACATCAAATATTTTGGTAAAATAGTAGAAGCTAATTCATAAAATGAGAAGTACAAGCTCCAATAAATTGCATAACAGAGTTGAAATAATAATTGCTTCATGTTTTAATAATACCCAAACCTTTAGATCACAAAGTATCTGAAATGAATAAACCCGGCAATAGGTTTGAAATGAGTTCCCTTTCACTCTGTACATTTTCATAAAGAAGTACTGAAGTTCTATAAAAAAAATGGCAGTCATGTCTTGCTGGGATGTGAACGATGCTGGGGCTGTGTCAATACTCAGAACAAGTGTGACTGCTGGGTGACTGCCAGCATGACCAGTCACTTCTGATTCCACTCCAGTCGGTCTGGATGACTACTGGGCCTGTCCAGCCCGAGCGAACCATTAATACCAGTTCTGTGTTACAGGGAGTGGATCAGTACCAGTTCTGTAAAAGAGTTTTAAGACTGGACATGGACAGGCTCTATACGACCAGGCTTGGGGCCATGAATGGCTTCTTGCAGCCACTGTACAGAGCGTCATTCTTCTCAAGCTGATGAGGGACTGACATCCAAGGGGAAACCCAAGGAAAGAGCTGTTGGGGCAGACTGGATGTTTTCCTATTCCTCCTGGCTGAACAGGCCGTATCAGATGCTGTTTTAATGTGCTTTAAGCAGAAAAAACAAGGTAGTGTCCAGTGACCTGGTGAGGAGCGACACAGGACAGCAGGTACAGGCCCCTTCATTCTACCTCTCTCTTTCTCTTTCTCACTCTCCCCCTTCATCAAATGAATGAAAGAGAGAAGAAAAACATCCAGGCCTGCTCTAGTCCCATCATCAATGCCCCAGGGTTTGTTTGTGTTCAGAGTTATTCACCCACTTTGCCATTTCCCCAGGAATCTTAAGTAGCCCCGGCCCGGCTCCCTGTCCCACATGTAGGAGGGCCTCTGCACAAATACGGCTCTAAATGGTGTCAATCTCGCAGGCCTTGTCTCCTGCACTATGGTCAGACCCAGATGGTGCTTTTGGATTCCAAGAATAGCACCTTAATGCCTCCAGCGTTCCTCCATACCTGCCTCTTTGGCACTCTTTTTATTCGTTATGTTGGAGATTGATTTAAAAGCGGCTGGCATTGGCAGCAGTCAGCCATGGAGAATTATCTCGAGGTATCCAGACTGGTCATTCATTGGCAAAATCCCAATCTCCAGTGAGTCAATTAGATGCCATTCTGCTCACAGGTAGCTGCCAGGGCTTCAGACAACTGAGGTCAGTAATACGGATACATGCACATATGCAGAGACATACGCACAAGCATGAGACTGAAAGGTCTCAGATCTCCAACAGCACAGAGAAAAGCAAGCATTAGCTCTCGCATTGATCTCAGGGGCTTTCACAGGGGAATATTTGTGAATTTGAAAAATAAAGTCATCCTGGAGCAGCAGAGGAAGATGAATGGGGTTCTGTGCTGGGGCTGCCGGGCGGACTGAACCCCTCTGTTTTGTTTTTTTTTTTCCTCTTTCCTCCGTTAGAGTGGGTACACTGGGCCGCCTGTGCAGAGCGGGGGCGGAAGCAGGACGTGGCTGTGTAAGGCGATCTGCGACCCTGTACAGAGCCCCTTTTCAGTGCCGGCCGCTCGCCATGCCACTGCCACACATCAGGCAGTCCTCCGGCCGCATAAACAGCAGCTCACATCAGGGACAATCGCAGCATGCACCGGCACCCTGCCGGCAGCCTCAAAGAATCACCGTGAGAGAAAAAACCATTCACCAGAGGGGCCAGCAAACGTTAGAGCGCTCAGATACCGCAGTTCAGAGCAGAGTGGAACATTCAGGCGTTTTCAGAATGCTGAAATGATTACATTAATTATGCTTATTATTGTCATTCATCATAATTCCTCAGGTGTGGGGAGGCAGTGAAATGAGAGAGGTCTATTTCGAGCTGTTTCTCACTCACTGATGATGTCTGCACTCTCTCCAAGTCTGACAGGTCTTTCCTCCTCTCAAGGCTCCATTCTGTTCTTGACATTTCTCCCATTCAATCTGTGCCGTTTTTTTCAAGGTGTCATAATTGTAAAGTGCTTGACCTCTGTCTTCCTCAGATTTCAGGGTGGCGGGACCGCCCAGGGTACAGTAGTTCTCCCTTTCATTAGGTTATTATGCTGAGGTTGCACAGCTGCAGATGAATAAAAGTGCTTCTTCTTCTTGGAGAGGTGGCCATCGGCTAGGCACTTAGTCAGAGTGCCACAGTGGAATCTGAAGCACTCCAACCAGTCTATCAGTTTCCCTTCATTTTCACTTTAATTGCTTGGATATTTCCAAACCATTACCATAAAGTGGTTTCAAACGGGATGCATACCACTTGGTCTCCCACAGCACAAAATAAACAATCGTAATAAAAGGATATAGTTAGAATCGGAGAGCGATTTGTGCAGAATGGAAGTTGAAAAGGCACTGGCTGTGTGCTAGATGAGTGAGCCCTTTGTCTGAGTGAGTCTACTTATTATTGTTTCCAGCTCAGTCTGTAGGTTCCTGTCAGAGGTGCCTTGTAGTCTTGTCAATGTCTCTTACCGCCTCTGCCAGTGTATGAGTGGGTTACGTGTGTCTCTGTCTTTGTGTACATGTACACGTATACAAATGTGTGAGAGTTCATAGAAAAATTGTGTTACATTTTTAATGTGTGAGACCAAATGTGACTGAAGAAAAGCAAAGATTACAGTTTAATAATGAATTTGAGTTTAATGAAGTTCAACATCCGGAAAATCAAGCGAAAACTGAATTTTTGGTCTTTAAGCTTCTCAGACACAATGGCACGTATAACATGTGTTCCACAGATTTTTTTGTGTCAGAATTAACTGAAATAAATAGTATTAAGAGGCTCTACACAAGCGTTTTACTGCCTACTTTCTCAAATACCATGTCATGCACTGGTATACTTAGAAAAGGCTGAGTTGTAATTAGGTCATTTGGACATTTCCTTAGACTATTTAAAGGCAGCATGCTTTAGGAAAATGCTGGTACAAAGTGACTCACGCATTCAGTGCCCGGAATTCCCTTCTGCTGTTGGCTGGGCAACTACTGTTTTTGGCCCCGCAGGGCAAACTCAAATAGCATGTGACAAATAAATGAAATAATGAAAATTGACTGCAGTGAGCCACTCATCTTACTAACGCCCATCTTTTATATGAGACAAACAGAGGCTGGTTTAGAACAAAGGAAATTTATAAAAGAGCAGAGAGTAGGCAGGCTTTCTTTTCCTTTCTCAGTCTCCTTCCTTTCATCACTTCCATTTATTACTTTCCCTTTTTTTCTTTCCTTTATTCTCAGTTTCTCTTTTTCTCTTCCTTTTCTCCTTTAAATGGCTCCTGTGAACACTCACCTCTTAAGTGTGTCCTTTAACTAAACTTTGCACTGTTGCCCCTGGCGTTTAACCTCAAACAGCCAGTGAGATCATTTTGCCTTCAGAGCCTCATTTTCACCCTGCATTTCTGCTTACTTTTATCCACATGGTAGCAGTGAACTGACCTGCCTGCCTGAGGCCTGAGCTCATTCCCTCACTCAGTTCCCCCCAGCACCACCCCACCCCAGCGATGATATCGCCTCTCTGTGAATACAGAAACAACAAAGTATGGGGATTAAAGTAGCCCTGTTCATGCATGATTTACGTTAAGCAGAAAGCACTAATGCAGGAGATAAATATAAGTGTGGAGCATACATGTGAGTAGTGGGGAACACAAGATGAGGTAGAAAACAAGAGATACAGGTAGAGGTTCTCAGTGTTACAGCAGTTCACCGACCTGTACATCAATCAGTGAATCCTGCTAGATTTATAGGAAATGTCCAACTTCCTGCCCATCAATCCCCTCTCTCTTTACTAACAGTGTACCACAGGGCCTGTCTATGTTCCTCTGAATGTGGAATTTGTGCGGTGTGTTTACATTCAGCCTCCGCCACACTGATCTTCGTACGTGAGCCTCATGCGTCAGAAAATACACTGACTGATGTGTGAGGCCGACAATAGATACACACATGCTGCCATATGGGCACACACAAAAACAAGCAGACACATTCTCGCATAGAGTGAAGGCCCTTTTATAGGTATTAGTTCATATACAGTTACGTACACTGTGATATAAGCACAGGAAGTGGAAGTAGAGGGCATATACAAACACACTCACACTTAAAATGAAGATTTGAGACAGCATATATGAAATATGAAACTGGATTACATTTGGCCAATTATCCCATTCTCCCAGCCAGTGGTCAAAACAAAGCAGGCTTTAACAAAGCAACTGGTTACTGAGTATTTTTGTGTTGTGTAGGGCACAGTTGCATCGCTATTTTGCATGAGGTTATACTACTTCAAAGTCATTTTCTGTGAAAATGAATCATTTTTTGAAACTGAATCTTTACCTCAAAATCTGTGTATTCTTATTAAATCTCATTAAATTTCAATCATCAGAAAGATTAAAACTTTGAACGCTTTTTCCCTTCTTGTAGTTTCAGTCTCTGCAACACTAGAATCAACACTTATTGTATCTGAAATAGAGCATACCCATGGTATTCAGTTTCTGAAGAGGTCTTGTCATATGCCCCTATGAACCAAAGCCATCCCTGAGTGATGTGATTGGCCTTAGCTGAGCTTGTCCTCACATGCTAGATGTGAATAATGAGGCTATAGCAAGGCACAGGGAGTGGAGCACACTTCAGGTGGAGATAATCCACCTATGGGCACTAAGACTGAGGCTGTCATTTCCCCACAGCATGCCCCTAAATGAACTCCTTTCAGCACTCTCAGTGAAACAGAGTGAGAGAGAAGCAGCCTTATGCTTCACGCAGGGCTGGGCCAATGTCCGTCATTGGAGGCTGCTGAGAGGATATGGAAAGAAATGGAAGTAAACACCAGAACCTCAGCCAAGCTTCTAGAACTCACTTATCATTGGTCAGAGCCAAGCTTCTAGAACGTCGTCATGTCTTCTGACAAATGTTCTCTCTTTGTGTTTTTCTCTCTCATACACACAATCCCTTTCACAGAGCAAATAAAAGCAAATCAGCAGCCAGGAGCCAGCTCTCGCGATGGATGAGTCTGATTTTAACTTCTAATGAAAAGGCCTATGTAAGATCAATTGTCAACTAATAAGATGGATTTCTTTGAAAACAACACTTGCTCATGAAACGATGCTGAACCCAAGATGATGAATGGATGCGTGATATGAATGAGCTAACTTGGGTATGCAGATGAATAGCACCCCGTGCAGGGCAGGGATGTGGTTCTTCCTGCTCTCTTCAGCTGACTGGCCTTATTGTCTGCTTCCCACTCATTTTGGACTTCATTAGACCAAACATGGCACGATTAAATGTTTTTATATTTAGCTCTCAATCTTCTCTCTCTTTCCACTTTCTTTCTCTCTCTCTCTCTCTCTCTCTCTCTCTCTCTTTCTCTCTCTACTTATACTTGGCAAAGCTAATTTTACAGTTAATAAAATAGAGCTTCTTTAGAGGAGCAACCAAATACTCTGACCCAGACTGGAGTGTGGAATAGAAAATATTGATGCTTTGGGTGGAAAGGGATGCTAGAGGATGAAGTTTTAAAGGACTAAAATGGAGTTAATCAGGGGCAAGGTTATCAGAGGTTCACTCTGGAACCAGAAACTTGTCCCTTTTCCCATCTTTATTAATATCCTGTCTGTTGACTCATCCATTGTTAATATAACACATTTTTCCCACTTACTCGGTGCACAAGTTCTGTTCCATAGCTTTGTAGGCATTCGGGAATTTGTATAAAAAAAAAAGTGGGAAAGATTACTTTTTAAATGCCCCGAAACAAAGATTCCATCATGTTTGTGGAATGGTGCGGTTAGCAATATGGAAACAGACTGGTTCAGAAATGTAGTGGTAATAAAAATTGTCTGAAGGAGAGGAAAAAGGGGAAACTTGGGAGGGGGTAAGGGGAGCTTCTGGAATTACACGCTGCAACACCCCCACCACACACGCACACACACACACACACACATTCACCCACGCTCTCAAATGCTCTGCTAACCACATTTCAGAGAAGGAGGGGTGTGAGACAAGTCTCCAGTGTTACTCGTGGTGGAGTGGGGATCAGTGTCTAGGTTCTTTAAATTGCATCCCAAAATAGGCCTATAACCCCTGATAAAAGCCTCTCTCAGAGCAAGGCAGAAAAGTAACAAAAACTCCTCTCCTGCACGTTTTATGCTATTTTATTGGACAGCAAAGTGCTAAAAATACATGGCTGTGCAGTTGCAGCTGGACTGACATGCCAGCTCTTTTAAAATATCTGTATATCAAAAATGTCAAATTAGCCATCTCAGTGTTCTTTTTTTACCGCCATGGGGAATTCTTCTTTTTTTTTGGTCCACTTTTTGTATAGTTGGCTGACACTGAGCATAGCCTGCCTCCTGTTGCTGACATTTCCCAAGTCAAATACTCTTGAAAGGCAAATTGCTCGGATAATGGATGTTTCTAAAAATAAAAAGAGAGTAATCTCTCTCTGAAGGTTGGTTTGGCTATGGGTCTGTGTGCTGGCCGAGTGCCAGGCGTTTTGGGCGAGTGGTGGTGCTCCCTCGGCCAGTGGCTGTGTTGGGAAGTGTTGGGAGTGCAGTGTGAGAGGACTTTAACTGTTACCTGATCCCATTCTCTCCAAGTCAGCTCAAAGACTTGCGACACAGTCAGGCTGACCTCTAAGCACCTACAACCCCTCCGCCTCCTCCCACAAGGGTCCACTGTAATCCTCTCTTTCTCTGTTTTCCCCTCTCTTCTGCAACTCTTCTCTAAGCAAATGGCATCTTCCATGAGAAGATATTTTGGTGCGCCAGGTGTCTGGAAAAGCTGACAGTGTCAGGGAGGCCACCCAAAGTTCCTTACTGGTTTACAGTCAGATGAAGAGAGCCATTGTGTGTAAAGGTTTCAGGACCTTGAAGATGCAGGCTTGTTATTCAGCTGAGCTGTCATGGATGGACGGCACTTTGTTTTTCTGCTTTATCTGGAAGCCTGCTTAATAGTTTACTATTCCCAGAGACTTCACTGGCTCTAGAAGCACATCCTGTACCCGATGGAAAACACATATGCCTGCATGCGCACATTACTGTACGTGTGATCGCGTAATTCATGCATGTGAGAAAGTGTGTAGAAGAGTGTAAGTGTTAGAGATGGATGCCTTATTGCTTCAGTGTCTCAATTTAGCACATTAGCATTTTAACACCACTCGCTTCTGTGTGGTTTTAGGGATGGTCTGGCACTCTTAAAATGTATGTTGTGTAAATGTAAATGACACCCCATGAGTAACATCCTTCTCAATTGGGTTAAACTAAGCCCACATATATCAGCAGTTGGTCTGATGCGGTTACTCACCCAGAAGGGAAATCACATTCATTAGTTAAAAACAAATCATTTTTTGGGTCTCAGGAGTTCACACCTCAAAGCTATAAAGACAACTTATGATTCATTTAAGCCTGAATAATGGACACATAAGTGTCTGCGTGCTATATGCTGCATTAGATAGACAAATTGCTTGCAGAAAAAGATCCTTAGGCATGATGGTAGTTTAATCTTGGTTGATAAATATCATGAGAGACTCTCAGTGAAACAAAAGCATGAGTAGCACATTTTCACTTCAGCCTAGACCACATACAACCTGCATGGGGAGGGTTTCTCTGGAAATTGGGTTTTCACTCCAAGAAATTACACTGGCTTAAGTTTTAGTAAGTGTACGAGTAAGTAAAAGCTGTCTGACTTCATTTAAAACCACTTTCACAAGCACACACAATCCCAGCTGCGCCCCCGGCACACTAGAGAGTAGTAAAGATTTACATTTAAGATTGCATTCAGACACAGAGCTTGTTTACATTTAAGATTCAGAACACACATACTCAAAGGAGCCCCCCTCAGCCCAGAAAGGCGACTGGGTGGTGTGTGTGGTGTGGGCATATGGAGCTGATGGTGGTGTATGTGGGGCGGGCTGACTTGACAACCAGGCCTGTGGAACACACAAGCTTGCCTTAATTGACTTGTAAAAGTGCCTAAAATGCTGTTTTATGACACCATTTTAAGACAACTCACATAGAGTTTGATATCAAGTCATGCTTAGCAATCAAATGTGTCACAGGCACCCTTTATTTTCCAGCCAAACTCTCATAAACTTTAATTCACCCTGAGGAAACGTAAAAGGGGAAAGAAGAGCCTAAAATCTAAAAATCTCATCTAAAATCTTACCAAATTGGCAGTTTGATAGTGTGATGGCAGTAAGATGGTAGAGCAGAAGGCTGGTAACCATGTGCATGGTTTAGCAAGATTTAGATTGGGGAAGTCAGCTTGAGGGTTGTGATGATATAAATGAGCCCATGCTCTTTGTGTGCTGACAGCTGTGGATTTGGTGCTACTTCTGGTAGGCCCCTGCGATCCCAGCACTGCGCTCTTTGTTGTTAGAGATAGCTCGTGTTCCCTCCGTCGCAGATCCGAGAGGCCGACTGGGCAAACAAGAAGGGAACGTGATGTATGGCCTAGGGATGGAAGGAGCAATGCTCTCCAAGAAGCTTCCGCAGAGTAACTCACACTCCTCCGGTTCATGAACACACAGATACTGGCGCTTCAGCTTTGACTGCAGCTGGAGATGGAGGGGAGATGTGACTTTTCACAGGCTGATCCAAACCCAGTCACAGCCCAGCCTCCAGACTAACATGCCAAATACCAAAGCCAGACTGAGGATGGGGTGCTGGAGATAGGACTCCTTGGGAAATGCTATCAAAAGTCCTACGCAGCAATGACTCTTGACATATTTGTGGAAATCGGTGCAACTTTACTGGAGGAACCTCAGTCCCTGGTACAGCGAAAAACCCTTCTTTTACTGGAAAAGATTTTAGTGGAAAAAACAACTCATCGAACCATAGGCCACAGCGGTGGGAACGTATTCTGATCAATGGCTGCAGAAAAAAGAATAAGTGGAACGGGGCAGAATTGTTATGAGTGCGCAGAATTTGTATTGTCTGGGGGATGGAGGGAGGTGGATCATTCTCTTAATGACTCGAGGGGGGTCAATGAATACCAGAATAACAGATCCATAGATCCATGTGACTAATATGACACAAATTGTTGCTGTCATTAATGGCATACTTTCCCAGTCATTATTGGTTCCAATGAATTTTGATGCATTTTCATTCAGTTAATTTATTTATTTTAGTATAAATAGATTAATGGGCACTGCAGCACCAAGAGAGGGTGCTGTTCAGTAACTACTCGTTATTATATTTAATTATTCCCTAACTAATAAGTTATGGGATTCTGAGTATGAGGAACAAAGAATATGTACAGATTTTTAGACTTAAGTGTTTGGCGTTGTTTAAGATTGTCGTTACTTCTGGAAGCTTTAATAAAAGTTTTTTTTTTATCTACCAAACAAGTCTATAATCAAAGTGGAGTAAAGGCTGGAGTGAGCTTTAAGACAGAAAGTCATAAATCCCAGAAAAATCCACATTCCACCACTCATTACTATTGGAAGAGAACAGTCATAGCAATTCAATGTCATTTACTTGTTCAGCTACAAGCTCTTTCAGTAAAACCTTAATGTGAATCTAAGGTGATTTTAGGAAATCTTTTAAGCCTGTTAAGATTAAAAGCCTCGTGTGCTTAATAAACGTGAAGTCTTTTTCATGCTTTTTAGAAGAGAAGTTGTCTGAAAGTTTCATATATGACACTACTCACCCCATCTACCTTCATATTAGAGAATCTATTAAGCAATCCTGTTTATCTACAACATACAGTAAGTATACATCCAGACTGATATGATTATTTAAAAAAATGCATATATATATATATATATATATATATATTAGAGGTGGGCATAGATTAATTTTTTTAACACCGTTAACGCCAAGATTACAATGAGATTAACGGCATTAAAAAAATAATCTATGCCCACCTCTAATATATATATATATATATGCATTTTTTCAAATAATCATATCAGTCTGGATGTATACTTACTGTATGTTGTAGATAAACAGGTTTGCTTAATAGATTATCTAATATGAAGGAAATTGGGTTTTCACTCCAAGAAATTACACTGGCTTAAGTTTACCAAGCCCCAAGCCCAAGTTTAAAACGTGCGCGAACCGGTAAGGCCCTGAAATATGAGTGACCAGCGTTACTCTAACTTATTTGTCCCCCCCCCAGGAATTATTCACCCACAGGAATTATGTAAATCAACGTTTTAATGTGATGGGTGTGTCTGCTTTCTCGCCACTAACTGGTCGAAACGAAGAAGACACGCTGACAGAGACACTCGGGGCGTGTTTTCTGAGCCTGTTTCTTCCTTTGTTTTCATGGCTCTCATAACACGTGTGTGTCCGTGAAAAGTTTGGACTGAATGAGAGGGCGGAACGCTGAACATTCTAGAATGCTGAAACAAGGGGCGGGCCGTGTAGTCGAGGGTGCGGGGCATGCTGTGACAGCATGGCTGAGATCAGACCTGATGTGACTGAATTTTGATTGCTGCAGAAGCAAGGCTCTGCGGACCGGCAGGAACCCCCTCACGGACTTGTACCTGCCCACTGGATAGACCCAGCTCCCTCTGTCCGCATATATACTTAGTTGACATATGTACAATTCTAGGAATCAGCTATGTTTCACTTGCATAAATCAAGATTTGATGAATGGCATTTTTTTGGTCTCAAGTTTGGCAATGTTTGCTAGTTTTAGGGTGTTATATACTAGGGGTGTGACGAGATCTATTGGTACGAGATCTTGCAAGATGCGTTTGGTCTCGCGAGACCGTGACGATATCCTTGCGTTACTAAAAGCCGCGGCTGTGAAGAAAACGGAAAGAAATTCAGTTCACATTAAAGAGCAAACAACCCTCTCTCTGTGTATTTCTCTCTCGCACGCGCACTCTCTCTGTATTTCTCTCTCTCTTGCGCGCGTGCTTTCTCTCGTGACTTTTCTGGAGCGCGCGTGTCTCTGTCTTTCTCT
>JBBPDH010000124.1:5563719-5589053 GCA_037974565.1 Clupeocharax schoutedeni
TGTGGTAAAATATTTTGCAGTGTTTACATGTTATTACTGCATATCATTCATCAAAATAGAAGTTTTATTTCATAAAGGACATTTTTTGCATTTTGTGTTTTTCAGTTAAATAAAAGACTATTTTTGCTACATATTTAAACATCTCGTCTCGTCTCGTTCTCGTGAACCCAGTCTCGTGTCTCGTCTCGTCTCGTGGGAAAAGCATCTCGTCACACCCCTACTATATACGTTTCTAGACTGATTCTGTGCAGTCTCTTGTTAGAACTAGTTGGCACGTTAAATGTGCCAGATAAACCAATTATCGTTTGTGCCACAGTAGGCATATCATCCACAAATCTGTTAACATCAGTCTGCTTGGGTGTTAGCAACTGTTGCTAAGATTCAAGAATGAAGCTTTTCTTGGCAAGCGTTTCTTGGCATCTCTGTCAGCAGGCTTCAGAACTTCAGCTGCACTGTGTCAGGCACCATTCTTCAGTTCCTCAGGGTATCTGCTTTGTCCTAGTATGAAGTATTTCTGCCACTCCCTTCGCAGCCCCACATCACCTGTGAAGAATTCAACTGACAATGATGCTCTACTTAGCACAATCTAAAATGGACGCTTTCCTTAAACTGAGTGATGTAATAGCAAACTAGTTTTAACATAATACACCTGAAACTGGCTACTCCGCCAAAATCAAGCACTGCGGTCTACCTAAAGGCCACATAAATGCAAATACCACATGCTGATTTTCATGTCCAGGCCTGTGAAATTTCAGAGCGAAAATCATGCATTTGACAGTAAAGGCTCTGTGTTTACACAATGCAGTTTAAATATTTTGACAAAGATAAAGGACAATACCCTGCTTTACTAAAGGCTAAAAGGGGACATATTATGTAGTGTTCATTTTTTTATAGTTATAATAGGTCTATGGGCTACATAAAACATGTTCATGGAGTTCTTTGTACAAAATCACTCTCTTTACAGGTAAGGCCCTTTCAAAATGAGCTGTTTCAGGGCTCTGTGCCCTTTATGCAAATAAGCTGTTGCTGGCCATGCCCCACCCATCCCAAGCTATAAACAAGCTAGTTCATACTTAACTGCGATAGAAACACAAAAGTCATTATTTGAAAGTACTTACTCTTTCACCTGCTGACTTGTCACAGACAGTAGGTACAGAACCCCCATGACACTGAAGTTAGCTCCTTATTCGAATTTTTTGTTCCACCTTAAATAACAGTATTGTTGCTGGGACATGGCCATCAAAAATGAAATGAAAGTTTTCTTTGTCTGGGAGAAAGTGTAGGGATGTGTGCTGTTCTTTGCAGCAACAACACAACACTTCATGTGTGACTTGCCTTTGCCTGTAGCCATAGCGCTCGGCTTATCTGAGCTCATAAAACTAGCAGATAAAATGGCGGATCTTCAACTAATCTAGTGGGTGGGGTCTCGACAAATGAGGGACGGTTCTGTGTAAAATGGCCCAGTATTACACCACAATGGGCTCGGCATCTAAATGGCCTGAAATTGTGAAGAATAAAGCTGGTGATATCTCTTTATGTGAGAGTGATTTTATGTGAAGAACTTCATGAACATGTTTTGTATAGCCCATAGACCTTTTATAACTAAAGTGAGTTTTGCATTTGTCCCCATTAACGTCCAGATCCTAGCTCGGCTTGTATCTACAGCATCACTAAAGTATTATTTTATGTTTATTTGGGCACTAATTAATTTAAATGTTAGACTAAGTTATACTCTCAGGGGGGATTCCCCATTTGGAAATTTAGTTCAGCTTTGAACCAGCCTGTAATCAGCACTGAACCAACCTTCATAAATAAAGTGCTTTTCAGTTATGCAGAACATTGAGGGTAACAGTTTTAATCTTCACTCTGGTGTATTTACAGAAAACTTTGGAAAAGTGTGTGAGAGAAAGAAAAAAATGGTGAAAGGGAGTAAAAGTGTCCTCGCTGCTTTTCCCCCCACTGTGTCCCCAGCCACACAACGCCCAGTCATTGTCAGTTCAGTGTAATTATGGGCTTGTACCGTACCATTAAGTATAAAGTGTCATGCATGTCACAGAGAAGTACAGGTCACGTGATCAAGCTGTGGTTTCCAAGCTTTATCTGCAGCTCAGAATGCATACTGGAAAAGCTGTTATATTAAAGGCCCTTTAGTGAATGGAGACTATAGATTTATAGATTAATAAGACTTCTATCTTATTTATGCACATGTTTAACCAATCATGGTGCTCGCCACTTCTTTATAAATCTTACCATTAAACAGGCTTGTGTCTTACCAGCTACACCAAGTGTGAGTGAGTTAAAATTCTAATTTAACACTCATCACTCTTACTATATGGAAGATGTGTGTGTGTCTTGAGTATCTGAAGCCACCAGCTTAAAGGCATTGTACCAAGTCTAACGGGAAGAAGGGAGCAATTTCCATGTGTCTCTGGATTCAGTTGTGTCTAAAGCCCAATGGAGTGGTTGTAAGCAGCATAATGCAGTTTGTTCTCAAGATATGAGAATGTGTAGCCTAGATTCATGCCATCGGCAATATTAATTAAATGATGATTGAAAACAGAGAATGTGAGTTTCAAGTGTTTGACAGGAGTGCAAAGCAACAAACAGAAGAAAGCCTTGGTTTTAAAAACAGTTTACATTATCAAATCACACTATGAAAAATGTTGAATTGCATCATGCAGTTTACATTTCTAGTAAACTGAGACTGTGATTACAGTGGTAAATTAGGTTTGAGAATTATTTGGATGAAATATCCATTGTCACTTGTAAGTTTTGACTAATCATGACTTAAATTCCTTATTTTTGTAGCAAAACTGGTGTTATACTGCTCTCTCCTGGTGACATGTGGTATTGCTTAGTGGCAACTGTTCGTTCTCCAGTTTTATTGGAGAACGAACAGTTCTTGGTGGTTCTTTTTTTCAAACCACCAAACACTGTGCACTTACAGCACGGAGATGTTTTGTTCATGAAATAACACATTTTTCTTTTTCTCTGTTCATTTAGATCTCGTCTATGCCAACTAATTTTAAGCCAGCATACTTAGCTTATTTTCTCTCTTTTCTTTCCAGGACTTCAAGATGATGACAGATGCTCACTGACTCATGGAAGATATGAGGAAATCAGCGAGAACAGATTAACTGTGTGCTTTCTGCTTATGTCGCTGGAGAGCCATTGATCCAGACTACAGCACAATGTCATTGTGTCACAGACTGCACAGATAAGGAGCAGCCCGCTGAACCAGCCACGCTGGCACCATGGCAGGAGAGACCAAACGGACATATGCCACCAAAGAACTGGACACAGAGTCCCACCAGCAAGAAAAGGGGTCGGCAAGAGAGCAGTTCAATGAGAAAGCAGGAAAAGGGTCCCCTGAGCACTTTCAGAATGTGAGTCTGGAGCCTCAGACTGTTAACAATGGTGCTAAGTTTGTAGAAAAGGAGAGAGAGAGCACTCAACAGCGCGAGGCTGTTATCCGGCCACAACAGGCAGGAAAAATTGATTTCAAGTCACTGCAGAATCGTTCAAAGTTCACCAGTGACAGAACATGGACTAGCGGGAAGGGCAGCCCTCAGTCCCCCAGTGGGAAAAGTCGCAATCGGGATAAGGGGAAAAGGTCTGGAAAAGGAGAGTGTGGTAACCCACAGCACCTGTATAGACTGAGTGTTACAAATCCACGCGCCAATCCGACAATCGGGATAGCTTATCCGCAGCAGAAGGTTTCACCTCCCAAAAAGCTGGAGGCCAGCCGGGGCCCTGTCTCAGGCAGCTACAGGTTTCATGTGCCAAGCATCCCAGAGCGAGAAGCCGAACTGCACCAGGAGGAGCTCAGCTACAACCGCTGCTTTCAAGAGGGTTCCTCCAACCTCACGTCCCCAAGCTATACCTCACAATCAGTGGGCTCTGCAGCTGGGGGCCCTGTTCACCAGCACCCACCTCCCACCGCACTGCAACAGCAGCCTGGGCAATTGGAGGCTAGTAACACACAACCTGTCAGCCAAATTCTGTTTCCTGACTTTCAGTTGAGTGATGCTGACATGTGGCAGTCTCCTGATAGAACTTTCAATAATGCTAGTTTCGGGATCCCAGCACAAAAATCAAACAATGTTATTGATGTTAATAAGCCAAATGGGTTTGTTCCTTTGTCATTTCAGTATGGGTATCCTTTGTTAGATGATGCGTCCTCAGAGCCCTTCCCCTGCGATCAGAACCCACAAACCCAGGACTTCATTGAAACTTCTCTGGGTTCTAACCAAGTTCCCCCAAACACTTTTTCTTTTCAGTCCTCAGGGGAGGGGCATGACATTGTTCAAAGTAACACACAATACAATAACGCACTGACAGATGACAGACAACCATACACTTTACACTCCAAACCCCCCCAGTACGTGCAGACTCCTCAAGGAATGCCATCATCTGTACATTGCTCTAGGACCGTAGGTGGGGATGTAAGCAATGATGAAAGCTCAATATCAAGCAGTCACCAATCAGAGCAGAATAAGAGTGCTTTATCTGATGAGTCAGAGACATATTGTCCGGTAGACACTAGGGATGCTGTTGTCACTACAGGGAGCAAAAGGGGCTGCCATTCAAAAAATGGAGCATGTAGTCAAAGACGTCTTATTCAAGGCAGCGTCCACCATGTCAGAAATATTGCACAGGGTCCGAATTCACAGATGCACTTTTCAAACAAAGCTTACAGCAGTCCTCCGCCTAGCACCATCCACATGGGTTCAGCACCTCATGACAAAAGTACCAGTAAAAACCATAGTAGGGTAACACAGTCGTGGGAAGGGTCCAGTAAGACCTTCCTATCATCCATGGATCAGAACTCCACCCCATATCCTGTTCAGTGCCCAGCATCAATTGAGCAAAGACAAAATGTCGGAATTACCAGTCGCATGCCGTGGCAACAGATACACCTAACTTCAACCATGCCAAACCAAAACAGGATTGAGCTTTCCAGACAACTTAGTAATCAGCAACTGACTTTTTTGTTAGCTTCATCTGACTGGACAGAGGATAGTAAATGTAAAAAAAGTAACATTCACAAAAGCTCTAACAATTTTCCCAGCAAAAGGCCCAGTGAACCTTTCTCAAACATAAGGCAAGACAGTGTCAAACAGGCCTGTAGTACAATAGCACCATGTCAGTTTACAAATAAAGTGGAATCAAATCAAGGCCAGGTCACTGATGCCAAAAGTAAATCACTATATTTTGGCATAAACCAGACAATGCATGGGTCATCTTCAAGGACTCCCACCTACTCCCCATTACAGGTCCCTACCATGGGATTAATGTTGGTTTCTCCATATGATTCCCCTTCACATTCACCCATACAAAACCCAGCTTCTAGCAGCACGTGTTCTTCCCTTTCACCAGAGTCTACTAGCCCTGCTACTAGTAGCTCTGATGACAGCCAAAACTCAAAGGCTCCTCCACCTCAGTTTTATCACCAGCACCAGGGTAATAAGGCATCTTCAGACAGTCTGAACACAAATCATCATCACTACCATTCAGAAGTATCACGCACTCTGCACTACAACCAAGAAAGAGCCCAAGAGAACTTTTCATCTAATACCAGACATCAAAAATCTAACATGGAAAATGGGAAAGCTTGTATGGACAGCTATGGCATGGAACATCATCCACCTCCACCTCCATATTCAGCTCACCAACTTCTAGCAAGTTCATTAGCGACAGCAAACCTTGACCAACTGGATGTGCTTCTCACATGCAAGCAGTGTGACCAGAATTTTAATAATCTGGCTTCTTTTCTTGACCATAAGCAATACTGTGGACAGCATACATTTGCACAAAATGACTTCAAAGATGTTCGCAAAGTGGAAGACACTAGGAAATTTCATTCTGACCACACAAAAGCCATTTCATCGGGGACCAGTTTTGCTTTGTCAAGGAGTTCATCTGATTTGCATCTCTCCCTGCTAGGACTTAACAAGAATGGGGAGATCATACCAGACAGTGAACCCAAAGTTGATACGAAAGATGATCCTATGAAACTCATGCTGCCATCCGCACCACTCCCTGATTTGGAGATGGAAGATGCTAAGTTAGACAGCCTCATCACAGAAGCCTTAAATGGTCTAGGTTATCAGTCAGATAATGCAGAGATTGACAGTAGCTTTATTGATGCATTTGCTGACGATGACGTCACCACTACAAAATGCTTGTCCAATAGACAGACTCTAAAAACCAAAGACTCCTTAGTGTTTGAAAGTAGAAGTAAGCATGCATTTACATCCAGTGAGAAATCACTAATGCAGGAAAAGTATTCCTTTGAATCAGACTTAGATTGTCTCAGTTCTGACGGCAAACATGCTGATGTTATCCACAAAGAAAATAGTCGGGACTCAGAGTCACATGAGAAAAGTTCAAAAGAGGAAAAATCTCTGGTGAAGAGGGAATGCACCTCAGGGGAGTCTAGCACACACTCAGAGTGGGTTAAAGAAACATGTAAGTCAGACAAGATAGCAGAAGAAAGTGACCAAGGTCCAAGGTTTCTCTTGTCCAGAAATTTTTCGGAAAGATGTGGAATCAAAAGTTTGCAAAGCAACACCCCATTACTTAAAAAGGCCGCTCCTCAATCCCCTTCTGCCAATAGGAGTCCCACATCCCAGAGGCCAGCTGTGAGGGAGGGGAAAAGAAAAAGGACCACTGGAGGGAGTTGGAGTAAGGAGCTCATTCACAAAATAGTCCAGCAAAAAAACAAGCTGCACAAGCTCCATGTGAAAGGCACTAAAAACATGCAGTTCTCCCTGGTGATGGAGAGAGTGACACCCACAATACAGAACCCCACATTCAGGGAGTATGACTATGTCTCTGATTCAGATGAGGACTGTGAGCCAGTGAAGATAGCCAGCCAGGGACGTCTGAGCCAGAGCATCCGTTGCAAATACACGTACACAAAAGAATGTAAGGGGAGGATAAGAGCGGATAGGAACAGGGAAAGTCAGTGGAAGCAAGACAAGATAGAGAGTTTTGAATCCAAGAAATCTGAGGCTGTCTCTCCATCTTCACTAAAAGAAACTTCTGGTCACCAGAGAGTGAGAAGGCGAAGCAGCAGGTCTTCCACTAGTAGTGAAATCAGCACATCTGTGAGCATCTCCAGCGAAAGCATCGGCAGTCCTAAAAGCATTGAGCGTACAGACTCAGACTGTGAGAAAAGAATGGAGATAAGAAAAAAAGACCAGGATCCATGTGAGCAGGAGCGATCTCCACAAAGGATACGAAAAGAGTCCAGCACATCATTAGCCTTGACCTTCACCAAAAACACAAAACATTACAGCACTGACAAGATTCTACTCTCAGGACTCAAAGACAGTTACACTACTTCAAAGTGTTCAAATGTCATCAGCACTTCAGAAGAGAGCGCATCTGAACACACGTTGACCAAAAGTACTGTTAGCCTTTCAAGGTTCAAAACCACCAGAGTAGAGGTAGAGGAACAAATGGACCACTATGGCTGCGAAAGAGAGCCAACGCCACTCGGCAAGGAATATAAAGATTACTTAAAATGTGGCACAAACCTCAGAAGGCCTGGTGTAGCTTTGAACCCACTGAAGACCAAAAATGACAAGGTTACAAACCACCTGTATAAAACCAAAGGAGAGAACAATGACTTTTCAAAAGGACAGTCATTGTACAAGAATAGAGAGGGACGGAAGTCTCATCAAGCCTCTGAAACCTTATCAACTACCCTTGGGAACAATATTTCTACTGTCAAAGAAACAAAGACTGGTGACCTATTCTCTGAGCCGCCATCACTTTGCAGCTCACTCATGGATGATGTCTGTGAATCACCTGCTAAACTTCGTGATACATCCACTCAGAAAGACAGAAACTGTCTTATGCCTTATTCTTTAGAACATGATCAGAGTCTCATGAAGTCACCTCTCTCATTTGATACATCCTCAATGTTTGCTGACCTCACAGTAGGTGGATTTGACAACAACCTGTACCCAGATATTCACCTAACCAAAGAGGGCTTTGGCTCTGTAGAGACCACAGCAGACAAGAAAGAGCTCTTTGAGTCATCCTTTTCACCATTGTTAGAGCAGAGAGACTGGGGCCTGATAGACGATGTGACTCCTGAGCTACCCGATGAGATTTCACAGTACAAAGAGGATTCAGATGTAACAAATGATAAAAAGACCAGTTTTAACCCAGTTCCTTTCACTTTGCCAGAGAAAATAATGGACTACCATCCAAACCTCAACAGCTGTGTCTCTGAAGATGAGCTTGAGATAAAACGAATCGTGACAGAGTTAGAGAGCCAACTCCAGACATCTAAATTAAGCACCACCTCTACACTTGACCATGAGACACCAAAACATCTGACCATGAGTAAATTTTCACCTTTGCGACTTGGTAATGAAAGTGACGGGGAACAGAATAGCTTGGATGTGGTTTGCTCATCGGGAAGTTTGGCTCTTGCTGCACCGCCAGACTCTCATCCAGAGCTTTTCTCTGAACCTGACCTGCCATGGGCAAGTCCAGTCCAGTTTGGGCTAATGGGTGGACAGCAATGTCTTCACACACCAACCCATTCCACTGTGGCAGACACCCCAATTAATTTATGTCATGATAAAATAGATGGAAGGGATGGCACAGATCTAAAGCTATCTGCAGAGAAACAGCCAGCACTAAACACTGAAACTAAAAGTGAGAACAATGATTCTCTGGGCACAGCTACAGAAAAATCTGAAGAAATGATTGAGCATGAAATATATACAGAAAATCTCATGAAAAGCCTTGAAGTGATGTCAGATTCTTTGTCATCAGGCCTGGAATCATCTCGATCGCCTCTTCAAGAAACAGAGTCCAGTGCTGCTGAAAAGCCAGAGAAAGAAGATGATGACAAGACAGACCACACAAATGAGACTGAAAGACTGAATGCTGGAATCCAAACAGTGGAACTTAATAAGTACTCAAGAGAACTGAACAAAAAGATCTCGGAACATCCGAAGAAAATTCTAACACATAACATTTGTGAGTCAGAGTTAGATGACACATTGACCACAAAGGAAAGCCTCAGTGTTGCTGAGGACAATGATGTCATTCTCCAGGTCAATGGTACACATTTAAAAGAGCTACAACCTGATAAAAACACCTGCGAAAAAGTTCAAGCTAAAGATTGCGAGGAAACATCAAACACAATGCAACTATCAAAGTCGCCAGTTAACGTATTTGAGCGCAAGAGCTGTGAACAATATGTTAATGTAGAGACAGAAAATGCTGGTCTTGGTCGGATGGATGACCTTAATTCAAAGAGCCTTTCCATTGACCCAAACGTTCCCCAAACACCCCCAGAAAAACTAAAAGAGGAAAGCACAATGTGCAGCAAACAAGAAAGCACACAAACAGAAGAGAAAAGCGATGATAAAGAAATGCCTGAATCTGTATCAGCAAAGAGTAGCACTCAAGACTGTGAAAGTGCAGTTGACACAATAGATGCGGTGAAAGCCAAGATGGATCTAGAAAATGCTCAAGTCCTTGACAGCATTGTATCTCCTTACAGTAAGGATGGCCAGTTACTTGAGGTCCAGGAAAGTGATAGAGACAAGATGACTACTCATGAACATCCACAAATGGTGGGAGATCAATCTTGTGAAACCTCCTCATATATAACATTTTCTCCTTTGCATCCATCTCCTAAAGAACAAAATAAAGATGAGGAGTCTAAAGTTGAAACTGTACCACCAATAAGTCCATCACACCTGAGTCCTCTACACATTTCCTCAAAGAGTGCCACAGCTCTTGAAAACAAGAATCCATCAACCGTTTGTTGGGCTGATATTGGCATTACCCCGGCTTTGATTGATGACAGACCAAGGCTTAAAAGGGAAAGCTCTGAAGACGTAGATGTTGGCACGTCACAGGAAAATTGTGAGTCATCAACTACAACAGAGATTAATAATTCTTTTGGTAACCATCTGGACTTTGCAGAAACAACAGAAGGCAAAATATCGAGTCCAGGATCAATGTTGGCTGTGGATAACATCTCCAAACACGCTTTCAGTGAGGCAAGTGAGAAGTCTGAAGCATTGGATGTTCCCCAAAATAAAGACACATTGTATGAGTTAAAACTAAGCCCACTGAATTACAGCGAAAGACATTTCAGTGACTGTAGTTCTGAGAACATAAATAATGGGACGGATGTTCAATCCAACATAAAGTCAAGCCCGAAGGATAGCCCTGACTACAGTAGTTGTGCACTAACAACCATTGCACAGTTGTCTTCAAACTGTCGTCTCAGTCCAATACGTGTTCAAAATGAGCTTGAATTAACTGCTCAAGATCACTTAGTCAAACTTGACATACCACAGTTCATTGATACAGCTTGCCAAGATGAAAAGTACAGCATTTCATCTACTCAACATCTCCAAGGAAAAAATACAGCATCAGCTGATACAGAATTGCTCTCAAAAGTTCCCCAAAATGACCTGAGCACTTGTTGTGTACCCCTTGAAACTATTGATTACATGGACTTGCACCTTAGCATGCTGAAGAAGGCAGATGCTGAGAGGGTAGATGGTCAGATGATCCCTTTCAAGCTTGATGCCCTGTCTCAGAGGCAAAATATGCCTAGAAACCACGAAACACAAAATTCTAAAGAACAACTACCAGCAGTATCTGTATGTCTCACCAATATGCCTGCTCAAATGATGGAACATTACACAAAGCAGTCAGATGTAAAATTCTCACCCAAAAAGGGGCCACAGAATCCAGGTCCAGGCCAATATCAATGTGAAATATGTCTAATGTACTTCCGCACTGTACCAGGACTTAAGAGACATAAAGCAGTGAAGCATACAGTGAAAACTGAGGGCAACATAGTTCAAAGCCCAACTTTGAGCAGCCAAGGGTTGGCACCTGTTTATCAAGTGCCACAGACAGTGGGCACAGAGCTGAAAGACAACATTGATATCCCTGACCCAGTGGTCTTGCTGCATCCAGAGAGAAATGGTATTTCTGTAAGACATGGAGATCAAGTGGCTCTAGCTTCAGTGTTTGACAGCACAGCAAATGAATCACATGTTTCAAAAAGTATAAACAACAAGGACAAGGGGTGCAAGCCTCCAGTCATTGAGAAAGCAAAGAAAAATAGCAAAGTGAAACGAAGCAAGAGCATGGATATGAACAACGAAGGAATAATTCCTGAATTGATGAAGCAAGATACTTTCTCAGAAGAGCTACTCAGTGTCCTTAAAACTGATATCCTACAGGCTATTTCTCCAGATTTCCCCACAATAGTACAGCCAGAATGCAACAAGTCACCTGGAAAGCAAAGCACAACTAACAGTCCCAGTTGTCTGCAGATAAAAAGTACAGAAGAACACCAGAGTATGGAAAGCACTTGTGTTGATGAGCAGGAGATGACAGTGCTCACCAAGAATCCTGAACTGTGCACCCGTGGAACTGAGGAAGTAGAAGCAATAACAATGACAAAAAGTGCAATACTAGAGACATCCGACAAAAATGGCCAGGCAAATCCTGCCACTTGCAAAGAATATGCAGACACTAAGGAATTTCTCGATGTGAAAGAAATGTGTGATCCATGTGAGGAACCTGATGTTCCTATTAAATGTGAGACAACTACAGATGAAAACAATACTTATAAAGATCATTCTTTAAGTCCTTGTGGACTGGGTCCTGACCTCAAAGCACTCTTTGATGATGAAAGCAAATTCTCCCAATTATTTCCAAGGAATGATGAAATGAAAAGGAAAAAATGTGCACGTGTTTATGGTAAAAGTAACAAAAAGCAGAAACAAATGCCTAGTTTAATCTCAGAGTATACTGTTTCCAATGTGTTTCATGACAAGAATGAGGAAAATAAAGATAAAACTGACAATGTGCTTGTTAGCAATCTGAATGACCATTGTGAATATGAAACAATATCACTTGATGATGCTAAGATGCTTGAGATGTGCCATAAAAGCACAATCAACAGTGCTGAGGATATCCCCCCAATAGATGCCATAACAGATCATCAAGCACACTTCAAAGACACTCCAGAGGTTTGCATTAACAGCCAATGCCAGACAGAAGACACAACTAGAAAACCTTCAGTGCATGCAGATGGGTCTGAAGACACAAGTTCAGACAGAGCAGAGTCTCCAGATGACCAAAGAGACTGTAAAGCTGTGGCAACTGCAAGACCTACCTCTCTGGAGTCGGTCTGTGTCACAAATACTATCCCTCACCATCCAAGCATTGACATTCAGAATCTCAACACTACATTTCAGCTCCCAGAAATGCAGTTCTTTGAGCCTGGAAGGGATATTTCATTGGTTGAGGATACTGCAAACAATACTAACGAGATTAAAGAGCCTGAAAAATCACCCAAGAAACCTGCGGAACGCAAAGGTAGGAAACGCATCGAAACTGGACTGAAGCCCAAGGATAAGCAGTATAAATGCAAAGTGTGTTTCACATGGTTCCTCACCTTGGGTGAGCTAGACTTCCACAAGCTTTCTCACAATCCTTCACCGCCTCCCACTTGCTATATGTGTGTCCAGCGCAAATTTAGCTCCCGGGAACAACTCCGAGACCATCTGAGAGAAAAGCATGCAAAGAATAAAGCAGGTGTTTGGACTTGTGGCATGTGCTTGAAGGAGATCTCAGATGTCTGGATGTACAATGAGCATCTGCGTGAACATGCCACACAGTTTGCTAGAAAGGGTCAGTCTCAAAGTTCCCTGTTGGACATGCCAGGCTGCTTAATGCAGGAGAACGCTGTGAAGAACTTCATCTCTTCAATCATGCAGCATCGATCTAACAAGTCCTCAAAAGGGGAAAGTGGAAAATCATCTAAAGAAGAAAGAAAGATTTCTGAGGATCCCTCTGGGGTAGAGCAAAAGTCCCCCTATGTGTGTGAGTCTGCAACTGTAAAGACTAAAGTAAATGCTGGGGGAGGTAGCAAACATACCACACTTACACCGCTTGAAGTTTTACATAAGGCAGAGATTACACCAAAAAATGTTGAAATGCATCCCAATTGCAAAGATCCCTCAAGGGACTGTCACCACTGTGGCAAGCAGTTTCCAAAACCATTTAAGCTCCAACGTCACCTAGTGGTTCACAGCTTGCAGAAGATTTACATGTGTCACAAATGTCCCGTATCATATCAAGAAGCAAAAGAGCTTAAAGAGCACCTGAAAAATGAGCACGAAGAGGTCGATGAGCTCGATTCGAAACACACTACACTGTACACCTGTGAGCTGTGTGCTGATGTTATGCACGTGATTAAGAAGTCTTTCATCTGCAGTACCTGCAATTACACGTTCTCTAAGAAAGAACAGTTTGATCGTCATATGGAAAAACATCTGGCTGGAGGGAACAAGATCTTTAAGTTTAGAGGGGTTGTGAGACCTTGCAAGCCCCTTACATCGAAAGAAGATGAATTTGACATGCCACCAAGCAAGAGAAGAAAGGTACTTAGTGAAAGTTCACAAGACAACAGCTTGGATAGTGGCATCGCCAGCATCGCGTCTGTACACCAGTCTGCGGACTCACAGGGTCTGAAACCAATTGTGGAAGACCTTTCACATCCCAGTACTGATGAACAGTCCACGGAAACAAATAATGCTAGTGTGAAAATTGAGGATGTGCAAGAGGACCTGTCTGAGATTCTGAAAGAGCAGAGTCGTCCTCAGATGGATTCTGTTGAACCTGTCCCTCCCACAAAAACAATGCCTAAGGAAGAAGACAATGATGTTACTACACAAAAACACCAAGAAACAGACACCAGAGAGGTTGGTACAGATAATAGGAGCTCTCCAGCTGAGACCTGCAATGTCAAAATTGAAGATGAGTGTGGAGCAATTCAGACCACATCGCCAGTGACCGCTTCAAGCGAGACTAGTGTTCCGGAGCCCAATGTGAAAGAACGCTCAGGTCTTGGAAATGCAGATGAGAAGTTGGAAGATGAAGACTCAGATATGTGCGACTTCAAAAGCCAAAAGACAGAAGATCTTTTGCCTGATGTGGACTACCATCCTGAATTTATGAAGCAGCCATCTCCATTTAACCAGCAAAACCAACAGAAGCAATACCAGATCAATGAGCCTTCATCCACTGACAAAAACGAGAGCGACCAAAACACAAAAGATCTTGAGACGTCAACGTGCATTCTGGTTAAGAATAAAACTTCCAGTAAGTCATCTGAAAACATTAAGCAGTGTCTTGACAATAGCTTAAGGTCAGGAAGCCTTGGAGCCACTGATGGTGTGGGTGTAAATCATGTCAAGATTCCTCTCGGCTCTGTTATTGGTGAGGACAAGGACTCAGTAAAGCAGAAAAAAAGGAAAGACCTGAAGATAACTCAGAGTTCTCAGAGGACAACATCCCCTGCTACACGGGAGAATCTTGGCATTGACCCAAAGGCCAAAAAGAAGTTTCGACCGAACAGATGTGAAAGTATGGCTGGTCAGCGGAAAGCTGAGGTCTGTGGTGACTATCCTGTGCTTACATCAGTAAAGGATGATGCAGCCAGTAACAAAATAGTCTCTAAGCACAAAATAGGAACTCTTGGCCCAAAGAGAGGTCCTCTTGACAATTTTCCACCAAAGAAAGGAGAACTCGTCCGTCATCTGAATGGGGATTGCAGAGGGAGAAAGGGTGTGCCTGGGAGACCCATTCATTCTCCCACTTCCAAGGTGTCAGTGGCCTCCTTGAACAATTCATTTAACAAATCCCGGTCCAAAGCAGGGGTGAAGTCTGTGGAGACTAATTCTTATCGTACTGCAGAGTCTCAGAACAATCTCCTTAGCCAGTTATTTGGCCAAAGACTCACTGGTTTTAAGATTCCATTGCGGAAAGACACTTCTGAATCCATGAACTGAGAATAAGATGGATGCTACTTAAGAGGAGGAAACTGAATTATCCACTAGTCAAATGATCAAGACGATTCTTAAAGACTGAGATTGTATGCCCCTCTTCTGTGAAATGGTTTCACTTCGTTATTAGTCACTTTATTATCTTGTACCTTTTTGTAAATGTTTTCACATTAATGTGAGGATCAACGATAAAGACGAGTTTATAAATATGAAATGAAATTGCTGGTGACCAGCAACCTTATACAAATAACTTTATTTTCTCTATTTTGAAGTCATGTTACAGAGACTGTATTTCATTAAAAAAAAAAAGAAACGGTTTGAAAAAAAGGTTACTTGAAAGAAAAACTGAGATTTTTTTTTCCAAACTATGCATGACACTTTTACATTCACCATGTGTTCATAAATAGTTCTTTTTTTTTTTTGAGCAACAGGACCAAATGACATTCCGATTGTGGATTATGTCTGTGTGCCTATTTTATATGCTTCTGAGAATTATTCTTTCATATTCTTTTACCTTACTGTATTGCAGTGACATTCAATGTATTAGCTTTTGTATAAACATTAATTGGTGCTATATTATTTTTATTGTAATGTGAACACAAATGTCCTCTAACTGAAGGGAACATGTAGCGGTTACATTCATAAAATCATTCTTGCTGGTACTCAATATTGTTTGAGGATATGAGGAAAAATACTGTGTAAAATCAATCACCAAAAAAAAGGTTCATTTGTCCAAGTGTCTATTTGGTCTTCTCAGAAGAGGGCATTAGGAAAGCCTTTTTTTTTCAAGACTAAATTCAGTTTGATTTCATCTGAACTCAGGTGCTAACAAGGACAGTTCTTGCACATGAACCCCTATTAAGAATTCCTCCCATGCACTGATGTTACCACACACCAAATCCACACTCGGTTATCTAGATGTCCTCCAATTATTTTATTATTACTATTATTTACTAGAACAAAAAGGTGCTTTATCTTGTTTATATGTATCTTATATTGTATTATATTGTAGGTAGATTATCTCTGGTGCAATGCATAATGTCAAAGTTCTATTTTAATAATGTGCAACAGATGAAGAGAATAAGGAAAGGGAATTGCTAAGCCTAGTGAAGGCTCATAAGTGGTTCACAAAGTGCCTCATATAAAGGTTATTAAAAATCTGCATCGACTTCCTTTGTTTCATTGTCTTCTCTGCTGGGCAGTGAGTTATTCATTTGTGTTGTTATGAATGATTGACAAAACATTTAAATACTTGCTTATTAGCTTTAATTAAGATGGGCTATATTAGCAACCGACCGTGAAATCTCCTCCACACACGCACACACACACACACATATCCAGCCAGACATTTTACTGTTTGAATTTGTAACTTGCCTTTTATTGAAACATGTAGAATGTAACACTGTGTGAGCATTTTCAAGCACTTCGTTTACTTGTAGACAGGTTGCATTACAGTGGAAATGAAACATGAACATTGTTCTTAACTTTGGTTTGTAAAATCAAAAACTAATGTTGAAGCTGTTATCCAAGTGCTCCTGAAATATTGTCTCATATTCAACTTGGATCACATAAGTACTGATTCAGCAGTGCTACCTAACATTCATTTAGTATGTTTACAAATGATCATCCCATCAAAAAACTATTAACTGTAAATCTATTTATCTGTTTTATCACTCATTACTAATTTACACCATTTGGAAAGTTGCAGAGCATATTTAACAGTAATCACCAGATAAATAAAGTCAGAGTAATTTCCCTAACCATAAACAATGAGAATTTCTACAAACACAAATTATAAATATATGCAAAAAATACATTGCAGTTTTATTGATAATCTTAACATTAAAATGGGATTACTTGGTCCGGGAAAGTCAATAAAAGGCTAGATACACTTTGGCTATATCCTCTAATGGATTGTCATTTGCAGGCGATAAGTCACTCTGTGTTTAGTGGCTTGTATCCCTACATGAGTCCCATTCATTATCACATAGGAATAAAAAGCCATAAGACACAGCAGCTGAGACAGGGACACACCAGAGATTGGGAATTCCCTGGCTTTCAAAATGATGCTTTTTCTATGTACCTGGCAAAAAGGGGGAGGCAGAGAGAGAGAGAGAGAGGGAGAGGTTGAATGAGAGGTATCATTTGACAGGCAAGCAAAACACTGGGAAGAAAAGCAAGCAGTGATATTCTCAAGCATCTCAGAGTCAATGCATGTCAAAGTTGCCACTGCTGTTTTGACAGCTTTTCAATCATATCCCTTAGAAACCTAGATGAATGAATTTCATTTGCATACATCAAATGCAATTTTTAATAAAGAAATAAAAGATATAAAGATATTAAAAAATCCAATGATTGCGACCAATGATTGTCCTTCAGTTTGCCATACAATGTGCTGTGACTCCATTGAAAGAGAATAAATATTATAATGTAGGTGAAATGTATTGAAGGCCAAGTGCATGCAGCTGGAATTATGGACAGATTCTCCTTTTACTAGTCCTACCCATGGGCCAATCTCAGTGTATTTCTTTCCTTTGCTTACTATTGGTTTCTTAAATTATATTTCAGGATCTTTGATCTCAGTATGATTGCTCTAATATCCTCAACCGAAGGAATATCCCTTCCAGTCTTTTTTTTCTCCAAACCTTGAAAAAAGGTTTTTTTTTCTTTTATGAAAATATTTTTGAAAAATGTGGAAAATGTGTATAAAAAACCTGGTATGGTTTTGTTTATTGGCACAGAAGATATACAAAAAATGGTGATGGAAGTTTTTTTTTTAATATGTGATGACGTAGATGGAATCTAGTCACATGTTTCTGCTCCATCCGGTGATGGGCACATGGCAAAAATGGAAATTCTCGATGGTATGTGTTGCCTGACTGCGAAGGCATTCCCAGGAGATTGGTGGGCGACGGTGAAGTGGAACAGCAACTTTCACTCTCATTAAATATCTATTGCCTGCTCTACCCCATGTTTCTGAAATGTTGGGGCCACAGCTATGCACAGGTGATAGAAAGATTAGAATGCAGTACCTTTGCTGAGAAAATGATGTATGATGGGCCGAATATCACACCCTGCAGCACATTGTGTGCATGAATGTAGCTGATTGAAACAGAGATCATTTGCATTTTTGTTAGAAAATTGTGCAAAAAAGTTGCTAAACATATGAATTGTGTATACATCTCCGACTGAAAGATTGACCTATAATGGAATTTTATCATTTGTACTCATTTTGAAGGGGAAATTATCAGAAACAAACAACTGATTGTAAAATGTTATTTTAGTTTAAAATTTCCACTAATCAATCAGTCAGGAAAAAAACTTCTTTGTGTTGAGCAGTGGCTGCAGCAGTAATTGCATAGCTCCTTGTCAGGCCTGATCTGATCATTTCATCTGTGAGGGAAATCTCCAGGGAAGCAGGACGGCTTTGCTCTTTGAAGTAGAGTGACATTATCAGTTTGGCTGGCCTTGAAATAGCATCAGTTTCCCCGGTCGCACAGCTGCCATACTGCCACTCAAGAAGGGCTGCAGATTGCAGGCAGATAGAAAGGGACGACTGGTCAGCGGTAATGACATGGAGTCTGAGGGGAGCAGGGTCATCTGCTTCTTTCTCTTTCTCACTCTCTTTCTCTCTCTCTCTCACTCACTCTCATTCTCTGCTCTCCCCTCGCAACGCCACCACTGCACAATGGCACACTTGGCTTTGTGGAGACAGAAAATTACAGAGCGTTCCATTACAAAGCCTCAGTGTCATTGAGAGAGACATATATTTTAAAAAAAACTTGGGGAACAGGGCAAAGTGATGGATGTGGTTCTATTTGGTTCAGGGAGAGCTGTCAGCTTTCTCTAGCCGAGCATGGCTGACCGTAATATGCTGCTATTTGGCAGGGTGGGAAAACCATCTTGCCACCTCTTTAGGATTAATTTGGGAAGGGATATCAGGCCACCATCTCATATATCCACAGGTGCAGCGGCTGCAGATGCGGTGATGGAATGAGGTCCCTAATCTGAAAAAAATGGAAAAACATGCCTCATGAAAGATGGCGATACTTAAGTGGGATGATGGCGCTGTGTAAATCAGCACGGGTTCAGATGGTATTTTGTCTATATCAAAGCGTGCTTCAAAAACAGCACCACAGGCACTTCATATATTCATGTAATCCTCCACAAACACAGTTATAGGGGCCCTTGTGAGCTATAATCGTCTTCCCACCAGTTGTTGTGGGACCTGTTCGGGCCAAAAAATCAAACACGGCTTTTATTTCTATTCCGCGATTGTTTTGAAATGAGAATCAGCGATCAAAGGTTTGCTATTCACCGCCTCACACTCTTCATATCTGATCTGCCGCTTCCTGCGAGAGTTTGCCTCGCCTGTCAGCACGGCAAGAAGAGAGCCTTTTATAGAGACACAGAGGCTGAGTGAAGTAAAAGAGAGCCACAGCCTATGGTCCTCCAAACTGCCTCTGTGTATTCAAACCCATCCCTACTGTTTACATAAAGCTTTGAGAGACTGAATAAATCACAGGGCTTTGAGCTGCGTACCCGAACTAAAATACTGCTCTTTTCCCAGGCTTGCTCCTTTTTCGAATGTTGCTGGATATACAGCTGTACGGGTCCCCCACAAGACCGAGATGCTGCGCACTCTCAGTGCATTTTACCACCAGCAAGTTGAGCATCAGGAGCCTTGATCATTAAAACGAGCAACATTTTACAGCCTCTGTCTCTTTGTCTTCTTCATTAGTGTCAAACTCCGCAGAAATAGCGAGGCTGCTGCGTCTAGGTCTTTGAAAGTCTGCGTTTGATGTTCCAGGCAGAAGTAAATGATTGAGGCTGCTATGGTGCGGAAATGTAAACAAACCAATTGGCTGCTGGCTTGCCTGGCCTCTTAGTCTCAGGTGATTGAAACCCGGCCGCCAAACAGCATCTCTGTAATGAGGTGCTGCCCCCACCACCATCATCTAACACGTGTCTAGATTTAGATCTGCACAGGTTCTGACTACGGCTTAAATTGTTTCCACAGCCCGGGAGGAAATCTCTGCTGCTTCCCAGCTCATGTGAAGAGAGCAAAGCTTAATCAATAGTCCTGTTAATGAACCGACCAGAGCATGTCTCAAAGGGCAAATAGTTTATCTCACATGAAAATCTCTGTGGCAATCTCAGTGTTTTCAGTAGCTGACTTGAGAGCTAGGTTATTGGATAGGATACCTTCGAAACTGCAATACAAATCAGAATCTAATTATGCAATTCAGAAATAGCAAAAAGGTGTGAGAGATATTTTTTTTCAAGCACTGTGTTTGTGGAGTAATAGTACTGTAGTGCTCAGGCCTTCGGGCGATATAAAATACATACATTTTTTATAGATCTGACCTGAAACAGTTCGACCATTAGGACTTTTGCACAATGCATCTTCTTCGTAACTGTCATGCCCTGAAGGCCCTTCCTCCTAATGTGAATAGTAGCAGTGTGTCTTGCATCCACAGCCACTCTGTGTGAAAGAGTATGTGTGTATGTGCGCGTGTGTTTGTGTGTGTGTGTGTGCGCGTGTGTGTGTGTGTGTGTGTGTGTGTGTAAGGCTCTGCTTGGGAAGAAATGACATGGCCCATGGCGATGACATCCTCATGACATATTTGATGGGTAAACCCCAGCTTTGATTATGACAGTGATCTGATTCAGTCTAGACATCTCACTGCACAGGGGTGGCTGACGTTCCATTACATCAGTTACAGATTGACAGCTCTGAATAATTGAGCAACTATTAATGCATGTATGTGCAGTGTTAGCAGTAAAAACAAGCAAACATATCTAGACTGTGACAAGTGACAACATCAGCCATCTACATCAACCATGCGCTGAAAGAGAAAAAAATAATTTCTTAGCCATGGCAAAGGGCTCAGAGAAACAGCTGCTTCAACACTGATCTATCCGTCGCAAAAATACGGCACATTGTTGAAGAAGCGGCAACACATTTGCAATTTTGATATTTTGACAGTAACTGAACTCAGATTTTGTTCTGTTATTCTGTCCGGATTATGATTTTTTCTCTTTCCTTCTTTTTTTTGCAATAAATAAAACAATCAAATAATAAAGTGTGTTTTGTAAATTTAAATGAATTACAACAGGTATAATTTTTTTCTTTAGTATTCAGTAACACTTCAGCCTGCTACAAAATCAGTCTGCTACAAATGGCATGAATCCTTTCAGTATTCCAAATGAGATTTTTGGTCTAGTCATGGCCTTTCAGTCATAATCCTCATGAAAAGACTTCAGCTGGTGTGACCTGAGGGGGATGCTCTAATAGAGTCTATGGAAAGCTTTGATTCTGGATGTGTCCTACATAAACCCCCTGTAATGCAGTGAAAGACCTCCAGCTTTACATTTTCAAGGCCTTGAGATATTCAACAGTGTCCCCCAGCTCTGTTGCCTATGGAGCACATATGAAAGCTGTGCTCGGCACCATAATAATATGTATAATAGACTGCTTGGATGCAGTTTCAGCCTTATATTCACTAAGAATATAAAGTTACACATAAATTGCAGGCAGGCAGAAAAAAAATGAGTGAGTTTATCAGTATTACCTGTGAGACCGATTTCAGACGCATCAGTTATTCTCATCAATCCTGATCCTGTAAAAATAAAAGAATATGAGTTTGTCTAAGCCTGAAACATGCAGTCAGCAGCTAGATGTAAATAATTAAGAAATGCACATGACCAGTACTAACAGCAGTAGAGTATGAGGTCTACAGTGATGGAGGTCTATAGAACACTCACCTGTGCAAGTACACTCCACCTGTTTCAGTCTCCCTTCCTCTCTGCTTGCCTTTTACTTTCTCTTCAGATCCTCATTTCTCTCCTTCTCTCTTGCTCTCCCTCTCTTTTACACACACACACTCACTCACTCTCACTCTGTCTCTCTCTCTCTCAGATGGGGGGATGAGTTTGAGTCCTCAGCTCAGCGAGTCGGAGATCGGGGCTCAGCTGCAGAGACTGACATCATCCTTACAGCAGAGCAGGTTTTCCCCTCCCGTCTCTCTCTCTCTCTCTCTCTCTCTCTCTCTCTCTCTCTGTCTCTCTCTTCCTCTCTCTCGCTCTGTGCCTCAGTGCTTTCTCCACTCACTTCCCCCCACCCCCACCAGTGTCATCACTATGGAGTAAGAAGCCCTGGTCTGAATGGAGCAGACTGGGAACAAAAATGAGAACTGGGTGTGTTCTGTGAAAGCTATTATTTACTAATTTGCCATTTACCGTTTCCTCGCGGTCCATATGTTAAATAGTACAGTGACCCATCCCTGCTCCGCCCACAAACACATTCCTTTGTAGCAACTGTTGCAAGGTTGGACAAGCTTTATGGGACATGGACAAAATCTATTTCAACATAACAGCTTATTGTGTGATTTTTGGCAACGTCTAAGTCAATTATTAACGTCGAACAGTATTTGTTTTGTATGCATGTAAAAGGTCACATCGTTTATCGGGTGCAGTTTGTAATTCGAAATGATGTTAGCACAGTGACAAATTCTACAGTGGTGCTGTCGTTTGGAGTCTGCCTAGTTTCCACTCTAAACCAAGTTGTCTGTCTTGCTTGTTTTGTCAAAAACTGATTCTGCATTCTGCATTTTAATGACAGTGTTGCACTGTGTAGTATGAAACATTGTTTAATAGTTGTTTAAAATAACAGGCAGATTTTAACCATCAACTGCAATTTTTCTGTACAGAAATGCTTTAAGTGAGGTAGAGTATGGATAAGTCAGCTGGGCTCAAAATTTGCTTCACTGTTCACATATCAATCAAGCCAAAGTCTTAATAGAAAGTGTAGGGTGTGTGAATGCATTACTGCTGTCCATGGTTCTGAAAGACACTGTTAAAGACAGCAGAGACCAAGCCAGGTAACAGCAGGGACTCTTTCCGATAACAAAAGAGGGTATTTTCCAAGTCATGGAAGAGAGACCAAACCCTCTTACAACCACATATACACACATATGTGGACACACACACACACACACAACCACACACGCACACACAGAAAGAGAGTCACATATCTCTATCCCCTCTCCCTCCCGGAGGAATTTCCTGTCCTCCGTCATTTAGATTTTCATTTATCATTGTAAGGTAACACTGTGGCAGCTGTTATTAAAATAGATTACCCCTGCTAAAATGGTGTAATGTGAACTGCACAGAGACACCTCCCACCAGGACACAAACATAATCATGAACACACACCAGCACACATAGGTATGAATGCAGTAAATAAACTCACAGAATAACACACAGTACTTTACACACAAACACACATACATACACACACACACACACAAACTGATCACACATATGTTCTTGCTCCAGCTTACTCCAGCCTGGCAAGCAGCAGGACGGATGTGACATAGATGACAGTTAGATAAGGCTGTTTTATCTGCTTGTTTATGTTGACAACAGCAGTGACGGGGATGACGTTATAAACGGTTCTGCCGCGGCTGCTCGCATTCGTGGATTCCTTTTTTTGTTGTTGTCTCTACTAGTGCTTCTCAGGAGGGAGCATTTAGAATTCCTCCTCTTGTTTCCATAGTGACACTTTTTCCTCCTTTGTATAAGTGTGTGTGTGTGAGTGTCTGTGTGTCTGTGTGTGTGTGGGAAAGAAAGAGAGTCAATCAGTGTTTTAAGGAACTTAATAGCTATGTATGTAATTAAGCACTGTAGATTAAAAGGTTGCTACTATTATTTTCAATCCTGTACTGTAATCAAATCCCCACATGAAAAAAAACCTGCATAATCATCAGCACAGAAACGTTGGCTAAAACACAAACATCTTTTCCATTCATTTAACACTTTGTCCACAAATGAAATATAGAATCAAAACACAAACCAATGGATATTACAGCAAGATGTAATAAAATCAGAGCTCCATAAAGATGAATAGGGTCTCTCAGCCTCTCAGAGGAGGTTGCAAAGCAATTACCCAGCTAAAAATGCATCTCATCTAGATGCGCTTCGTGCAGTTAATCAATGCCAGGGGCAGGGGTGGGTGGTAGAGGAATGTAATCAGCACAGCCACGCCGTGAGAAGCAATGGCACCAAAGGACAGGCCGGTGGTCCACGGTGAAAACTGAAAGCATGCGAATGGATCTGTTTTGCTTTTTCTCACACTGTTAGGGTCATTAAGTGAAATTAGACAAATCAGATGGAATGGGCTTTCCTGTGTCGCCTCTATCTACAACAGACTTTGCCCAACAAGTGTCACAGTTATGGTGCATAGAAATGAATAACAATGATGTGAGTCAGCTACACCAATGGTCTCCGCTATGCAATTAGATCACCCATAACGAGATATTCTTTGTGCCTTGATTACTTGGCCCCTCACTGTAATAATGCATGAGCATCAGACTGGAAAGTGCCCCCATAGATTAGCACCAAGAATGGCGTGCTGTCCAAGACTACAATACAGTATGTAATATATCTGAGAGAGAGAGAGAGAGAGAGAGAGAGAGAGAGAGGGTAGCTTTAGAGGTAGAGAGACAGAGAAAGGGGGTAGAGAGGCAGAATGGCAAAAAGATAAATAGGGTACTGGGGGAAAGAAAAAGGGGGTATGGATAGAGCAAGAGAGAGGATAGATGTAGAGGCAAAGAGAGAGAGAGAGAGAGAATGTGGATGTTGAGGGATAGAGGCAGAGAGAGAAACGGTTACAGAGGTAGAAAGACAATAGGGGTACTGACTGAGAGAGAGAGTTAGAGAGGGAGAGAGATCGGTACAGATGTAGTGAGAGTATGAAAGAAAGGCAGAAAGAAAGAGAAGGATAGAGTACAAAAGCAGCAAAGGCATGTTAAAGCAGATGAAGAGGCGAGTGTAAAAGTGTGTGTGTAATAGATTTGCGAGGCACAGTCAGACACAGCAGCAGAACCAGAGCCAAAGAGCAGGTGTGTGGCACAGTGTGTGACTGGTGTGCAGCAGAGTGTGTAAAGTGTTTGTGGGATCACTCTGCAGTGGTGTCTGTGTGGCTGTATTAAGCCGCAGAGATGAGAAAAGGCTGGATTCGGGCACTCGTGTCCAGACACAGTGAGAGGAGTGGAGGGGGAATCTCATTAGATTCAGCATTTATATCACACACCATCTAAAATGAAGGTATTCACCGAATCTTACAACAAATCACACATTCTTTTGCAGCCTTCCTCTGGTGTGTGTGTGTGTGTGTGTGTGTGTGCCCTTGAATCGGTATTCCTTTCTTCACTTTTCTATTTTGTCTTCAATCAATCCTTGAGGTGTAACAGTAGCTATTTCTCTGTGTATAATTGGACTGGATGACAGCCACATTTGAAGTCAGCAGATGAAAGCGTCTCTTGACAATGGAGTGTCTGGCCTGTGACATGACTTGAATGAGGAAAAGACACACACACACACACACACACACACACGCATGCACGCACACACACACACACACACACACACACACACACACACACACACACACACACACACACACACACACAC
>JBBPDH010000124.1:5623049-5634468 GCA_037974565.1 Clupeocharax schoutedeni
TCATTCATCAAAATAGAAGTTTTATTTCATAAAGTTGATTTCAAAATGGACATCCATTTTCTGCATTTTGTGTTTTTTAGTTAAATAAAAAGCTACTTTTGCGATATATTTAAACATTGAGGATTTCTTTTTTAAAAATGTCAAAGTCTTGTCTCGTTCTCGTGAACCCAGTCTCGTCTCGTCTCGTGGGAAAAGCGTCACACCCCTAATAAGTTGCAATGGGACACCATGGTGTCATCATCTAAAACTACAATAATTTCATTTAATGTTTTTCTACACTATTCTCCACCAAATCCACTTCAACAGGACTAAACAGCTCTCTGTGAAATGCATTTTGTCAACACTCTTAAAGTACAGACAATATCATGATATGCTGAAAAAAGCCAACAGAGACATGATATGATGTAATTTCTGATAGAAATAAATATTCTCATATAGCTAAGCTCTATTCTGAAGCTTAATTTACAGAGTTATTGCAGTTAAATTGAGGTCATGACATTAGTCAGAATTATCACAGTTCGATATTTTCCACAAATTGTTTAAGTCTGTCTCCAGTAAGCTATTTGTTTTGTTCACAGAGATGTTTTGGCAAGAGCAGCTCTCTGTGATTTACAGAATACAGTATTTCATTAAGTCGTCCAAGTAGACAGAGCGGCCCCAACGTCTATGTGCATTTCTTGGTGCTGTAGTCCTGAAAGTCTAATTAGTGTTACTTCTCAGGTATAGGTGTGGCACTATAGTACAACTGTTGGTTTATCATGCAATTTTGGTTTAATTAGCTATTTGTCTTAAAAGTTCATCAGCTGTAGATTTAACCCTGGATTCTGATCGCTGTGTGAGGTTCTTAGAGCAGGTATTATATTTCGTGAAGTGGAGCCTATGGCTGAGTTCTGTAGTTTTTGGCTGACAGAATAGCAAAATTTACTTTTCCATTACAGTGCCCTGCACAGGCACTAAATCGTCCTTGTCCCATTTGCAGAGCCAACTATTTAAGGCTTCTGTCAAAATATTGAACGAATGAAAATAACGTGTTGGTATTGACATCAATCAGAGGGAAATGGATCAGAAAGAATTCCAAAGGATTATCACCTGCTAATAAAATGGAAAGTATGTTGATCCTGTATGTATGCATAAGGTTTTCATGTACAAATACAAACTTTGAGCTCAGCACAGCTATTCTTTACTGTCCTTTGTTTAAAGATTCTTTTTAGAAATGTGGTAACCTCCATATGCCCTGAATGAAAGTTTTCTTTAGTAATGTATCATTTGCTTATTTCTTGCATTGCAGCGATAGTATTCCGCTATTAAGCATTTTGCAAAGATATCCACAAATGGTTTTGCAGGCATATGGTTCTCATCAGACTGAGCTAGGCTCATTAAATATAAGCTAAAGGCTACATCCAAGGGGGGAGGGAGTATATATGTTCTGTGCGATATGTATAACTCTTTCTACAGCTGAAGGTCCCTTTCACGTTTTACGGCCATACTTTTTTTTTTTTTCTCCATATGCTTTTACAGTCGTATGCACAAAGCCAGAAAGCTGGCTCTGGCGTGTGTTTTGCAGACTGTCGTCTTTCTAAAAATGCTCACGAAAGTGGGAGGCAAAGAGTGTCGGGTCCAGCTGGTCCCACTATCCCCTGCAGGACGTCCTCACTGTGGCCAACTGTTTTCACCTATCCTCCTCCACTCCCTCCCCACCAACACGAACACAAAGCAGGACCACTCTTAAATTATCTGATGTCTGCACTGTACTGAGCCCGTGTAGGCTATGTCCTAAGTTGTGTTATGTAAAAGGGGCTGGAGAGAAGCTTGTTGACTTTCAAAATCCCTCCTTTGTTTTTTGAAACCTGGAAGGGGGTATGGGGAGCTGTTTGGCGGGGGTGGGGTGGATTTTTAGGAAGGAAACATGTTGGTCTGAAAGCACAGCGAGGTCTCCTGCGAGCAACACAACCGTTTCCTTTTACAAAGCTTTCCTGATTGGAAGTGTAACTGACTCAACATCACACTTCTATTGTGTTTAGCCAGATGGAGTTTTGGCCTTTTTTTTCCCTCACATTTAATGAGCTTTTGTTTTAGCAACAAAGCAACTCGGAAGCATGGATAGATCTAATCTCCTTAGGACTTCTTTCTATTACTCCCAGAATATCCGAACACTTTGACACCACAGTGGAAAATTTAGCAGCGAACAGAGAAGCTTGAATGTTGGCCAAATGACTAATCTCTCCACATTATGCTTCGTGAGGAGGTGTTGCTGCAGTGAAGTGAGCAGTGTGGTTTGAGAGCCTGAGATGGGGGAACAAAACAATGCACTCAAAGCCATAATCCGGAATGTCTTTAACAGCACCGCAGGCCTGCCAGCCTGGATGAACTAGTAGTTTACAAACAGAGGGCATGTTCAGCGAGCAAAATGCCGTGTCTGACTGTTTGTGGTCTTGTTGCATTGTGCTCTGATGAAGTACTAAACTCCAGTAGGCCAGTTGTATTACGGATTTAAAATGAGAAGCAGGTTAGAGTGCTTCTCTCAGTGGCTGCCTGTTATTAATATCATAGTTATAGAATAAAAATTGAAAAAGTGGTTTGTGATTCCATTCAACGCACTCGTTTTCAGCTTGAAAATAAGGTTCTCTGAAATTTTTCATCAATAACTTTACAGAACATCTTGACAGAATTTGGACATTCCACTTTAAAATCAACCCATATGTAGTTATTTGTTTAATATACATTCATTTGTTAATACATTGGCAAACAAATTAGTAATATGTCCTTTTATGTCCAAAGCTATGGTTTGGATGCATGTTGGCATTACAGTGCATTTAGCAATAAAGGCATGATTATTTTTTAATACAGTAACAGTGTTCACTACAAAACACAATGTACGTAAAATGTGCTTAACCCTACCTTTATTTGACCTTAAAATTAGATTGCAGGCATAAGTGTAAACCCCCTTCATGTTTAATTGAAGGTGGTAATTCAGGACGTTCTATTATTAAATGGGAAAATTCAGCGGTTTTACCCCTTAATCAGCCTTAATCTGTGTACTTTTTTCCCGTATGAAAAATTAAGGCAAAAATTAAAGAAATTTTAAGGGATGAAGGGATGTTTGTGATGAAAATATAATATGCTTATTAGTTTCCTTTAGAAGAGTGTGTGACACTAAATTTTGGTGTTTCTCTGGGTGTATGAGCAGAATTGTTTGCTTCAACCTGAACCTGTCTCTTTCCTGCAGTTTGGATGTGAGGGCGGCTAAAGCTGCAGCCTGGAGAAATGAAGGAGCGGATCTGAAGGCCCTGACCTCAGTGCCTGAGCGAGGATGGAGCTGAAGGTGTGGGTGGATGGAGTCCAGCGTGTGGTCTGTGGTGTCACCGAGGCCACCACCTGTCAGGAAGTGGTCATTGCACTGGCTCAAGCCATAGGTAGGGAATATGGCAGAGGACAAGATGCGCCTCTGCGCTGCTCTGTGACTGTATGGAACTGTTAGATCATGGAACTTCACTGGTAACCGGATCTGGGTGAATTACTAACGCAGATGCTGTAGTGTCTTAGTACCGGCTGATGCTTAAACTGTCTGGTGTCCTGGCTGATCAAACAAACGTTTCTATTATCTATTGAAAAGCAGCGTGGAAATTTCAGTATGCTGGACTTCCAGAACTGTCCAAAATCACCAAATACATATCAAGTAGATTTTCAAATAAGCTCTTAAAAGCAGTGGAGAGAGAGAGAGGGATGACATTGAGGAAGACCAGGGGTTTAGGCTGATTACATAACCAGAGGGACCCAGAACAATTTGCTTCTGATTGAAACCTGTCTTGTTGACGTCATTGTTTGAGCCTATTTCTAGCAGCACTCAATACGAATGTAATCTTTAGGCCCCCCTCGCCTTAGCTAGAAACACACTGAGGCTTGAAAAGTGCCTGGCGAGATGGAAACTCTGAGTCATCATCCTACCCTAAAAAAAGAGAAGAGGCAAGAACTCGTGTGTCGTCCTCTTTTTCTCATGTTGTTGTAATTCTAAAGACTTTCTATTGGCGCCTTTTTAAACACTTTTAAGCTCATACTTTAAGAGAATTTCATTAAATTATTACTTCTGTATAATTTAATAATTAGTATTTGGAAAAAAGTTATTCCAAGTGGTTTGACGTGAAAAGTTTTCGGAGTCAGGCTTCTTGGAACCAAGTAAATTAAATTGGTTCACACAAATCACACAAATCATACACAAAAGGTCATTCAATGTGTTTTACAGAAATAGAAAATAAAATAAGATTAAATAAAAATACGGTACAATAAAATAGAATGGGGATTAAAAAAGTAGAAGAATACTTAAAGGAAAATAGAAAGTGCAATACAAGTGCAAACATTTAAAAGGCGGAGGATTAATTAATTTCATGCTTCTAAAATAACAGAAGGGTATTAAAAGAGGGACTAAGGTTTATCTTAAACTATATTGCTTCCTGTCTGGTGTGTCTGTAGGTAACCTTTACAGCCTTCATGTCATTCTGTTCTCATTCAGATGTGAAATATAGCTCATCGTTTTAGGGTTGTTTTTTTGAATCTCCTTTTTTTTCATCACCTGCTGCTATCTCATTTTATTGCATTCATTATATTTTTATACAAACACAAACCCTGTCACTTTTCACAACCAATGTTCTTGTGATCGTTGCTCTGTTTGTGTAAAAACTACAAAACAAGCTATAATTGCAATAACTGAAGGTAGTGTGGCAGTTGATGTAATTTAATTGGACTGATGGCTCTCTTTCTCTGCTCCCTGCCCAGGCCGCACAGGGCGCTACACACTGATTGAGAAATGGAGGGATTCTGAGCGACATTTGGCTCCTCATGAGAGTCCAGTGGCCTCCTTGAACACTTGGGGTCAGTATGCTGGCGATGTCCAGTTCATTCTCCACCGGACAGGTCCCTCTCTTATGGACCACCCTCCTTTTGAGGGGCCGGTACCCCGAGGCCCCGAACGTGGATTACATCGTCAGAGCCTTCCCATTATGGCCAAGCTCCGAACTCCAGGAGATCGCTCACTCCTCCGCCGCCGCGAACCACGCCGCAAGTCTCTAACCTTTACTGGTGGTCCACGAGGGCTCAGGGACATCCTGAGTGGCGGCCGGCTGGGGGACAGCGATTCTAAACGGTGTGTACTTCGGGTTACCAATGGCCACCAAGGCCTGTCCATGTCTCCTTGTCTATCTGGGGCCCGTCTGGAGGACATTACTCGTCTGGTCAGGCTGCAGAGGGAGACACTGGCCACATTGGACCGCAGAATGGTGGAATATGAGGCCGAGCTTCAGGCCTATACCGACAAAAGAGGAGCAAATGATGAGGACTCGTGGGTTGCAGTGATGGATGAGGTAGCTCAACTAGAGCAGCAAATGCGTAAAAACCAGGTGGAGGTAGAGGAGGAAGAGTTCTGGACGAGCGAGCTGCAGATTGAGTGGGAGAGCGAACGTCAGCTTGAGGATAGACTGCAGGAGCTGCGCGGTCGGCTGCATGCTTGTGAGGTGGAGCTTGGCCAGCGACTGTCCTGTCTGCAGGGTGTGAAAGCTGGTCTAGAAGCCCAACGGCTCCAGAAGGAGATGAGGGAGACACAACAAGCAAGTGAAGGGGAAGTGAAAGCCCGGCTGCAGAGGGTGAAGGCTGAACTCAAAGCCCAGGCTCAGCACACAGCACAGTTAGAAAGCAGCTGCAGGGCTGTAGAGAGGTCACTGAGCCAGTCAGGTAAAAGGCTACAGGTAGGTGAAATGTCAGAAAATGTTTCTAAATTTATGAAACACATCACAATTTTCTTTCTTGCTTAATGATGATTTATTAAGAACCTGCAATACCTTTAATTGCACTATTTTAAAGCTAAAACTGTTTGAACAGATATTGCACTACCCTACAGGAAGAAACAAATGGCCATAGAAAAAAGAAACACAAACACAATAAAAATGTTCAAATAAGACAATTTAAACTAAAGCAATTGTATTTCTAGTATAATACTTGGTTAGCTATGTGTTTCAGTATTAGATCATCTGTGGCTACTGGTGCCCTAACCTTGCGTTTCACCTTGGCTAAACTTATGAATCTCTCTGGGAAACTCTGTATTTTTTTTTTTTAGTTCAAACTCCGAACTAGTTTTATGCAGAATGGCCCACAGTAGTGTATAAACTGCAAATATCCTTTGCCTTTTTTGCCTTTTTGTGGCAATAAATATACTTTTTTATGGATGTTTTCACACAAAGGGCCTCGTTCACCTTGTCGCACTGTCTCAGTACTTTTGTCACACAACATTCCAAGTCGCATATCTCGGAAAGGAAAGCACTCAGACATTTCAAACTCCACAGTTTGGTAGATCTCCAGGAGACCTTTCCAACCAACCCTCATTTGTATTTGTAGCCCGAGTAGATCAGGGAGGTATTCCAGAAAGCAGGTTATGCTACATAACCGGGTAAGTTCAAGGGTAAGTTAGTGCAGAACTTACCCAGTTATGTAGCATAACCTGCCTTCTGGAATACCCCCCAGGTTTATTCTCTGAAAGTGTTCTGGGTGTATATTTAGGGTTTTTAAAAATCGGCATGTTAGGCATTTGTTTTACCAAAAAACCACAACACGTTTTTTCACTATACACCGGTGCTCTTGAAACACCCGTGAAAAGCAGGAGATTACTGTTTACCATTAATAGTATGGTAATAGCATCTGCACTGAACAAAGCTAAAAACTCAGAAGTATGAATGCTAAGTGTGGTTTAATGCTACTTTTGTGTAAAAGCATGCATAGTTGCATCTGAAAAAACTACCAAATTCTCACAAACCTGATAAATACATATACTTGAAAAAATGTAAATGTAATTATATTTATAATCTCGTTACAGTTGCGCCTGTCAAGGGGTGGGATATTTAGGCAGGAAATGAACAGTCTATATTTGAATTTTTCATGATTCTTTGTCACATGCAGTCATACAAGTACAACACCCAGTGAAATGTATCACACACAATGAAATTTGGTGTGTGGGAGGCAGGAAAATGGGCAAGCAGAAAGATCTGAGCAACTATGACAGTGGCCAAAAACTGAAAGCTATGCAACTGGGTCAGAGCATCTCCATAACAGCAGGTCTTGTAAACAGTCAGTTCCTGAAGTTTATGTGGTTCCCTGCTGGTGGAATCCGCTTGCCAGAGGCAACCAGAGTAGCAGAATCCATCTCTAGCTTTAAAGCCTTCAGAGAGCACCTCCTCTCCTGATGCATCTCCTTGCACTGCTCCTACATCAATATCTGTTTGTGTTGGAGGCAGAAAAAACGGACAAGCATGAAGATCTGAGCAACTCTGACAGGGGCTAAATTCAGATACCTGTACAGCTGGACCCAGTTTTGGAGAGCACCCCCAAAACAGGTCCTGCAGGATGTCCCCAGGTTTTCGGTGATTAGTACTTACCAAAAGTGGTCCAAAGAAGAGCAACTAGCAATGGGGTCATGGGAACAAGTTCATGGGAATTAGGGAACAAAGGCTAGCCCATCTGTTATAACCCCATGAAAGAGTTGAAAACTGTTGAAAAAGTTCATCTTGACTGATGAAAACAAGTCATAACTCACAATGCATTACAGCTTGCTGTGTATGAGATCAGAGTGCCCATGCCTGCCCACTGTTGAAAGACCAAAAATGGAAATGTGAGCATCAGGTTCATAGAGATTAAGGAGTCAACAGGTTGACCTGAATATGTTCGAATAGGGAAAATACTAAACTGTGCATGGCAGTACTGAAGGTCTTACCAGGACTTATCGAAATAATTAATGAATAGTTTCTGCACTCAATAGGTGCACTGTACCCACACTGAAAAATACAAAACAAATTATAGCCGAGCACATATAAAGCCTTTAATGCATCACATAACAGATGTGTTCTTTTCCCCTCAGGACAGTCAGTATGATCTGGAGCAGCTGACCAAAGAGCTGAGGCAAGTGAACCTGCAGCAGTTCATCCAGCAGACCGGCACTAAAGTGACTGTGCTGCCTGTGGAGCCCAGTGACGCAGAGGACAGCCTCCCGCCTCAGGCCACAGGTGCTCTTCTTGTTACTCTACAGATTTAAATATGTGTGACTTTCAGAGATGGTGTGTCTGACCAAACTGTTGATTCTGGGTTTTTCTTCCTCCTTTTTTTTTGCAATAGAAATAATGGCAACATCAGATTCTCTTGACTCTAGAGGGTATATTTATGCTTTATATGTATTAGCTTGGCCCAAAATAGAAGATAATAGATTTTTTAAGAGACTGGGCTCATGTTTCATGAGCCACTACCAACATTTTTAATGTTTCAAATATTTGTATAAAGCCAGATTATAACAAGCGTTGTTAACAAGCAACAGTTCTCAACACTGCCATGGAATTGTTTAGTCATAGGAACAGTTATTGAACAAACTGATATTCCTGTTAGTGTGGCAATGTGGAGTTTACATCACTCCCCACCTCCACCCACCTGACACTGCTATGAGCCATTCAGATCTACCACTGCGCTCTACATGTGTCCCACCCATTTCCATTCAGTGCAGGTTACCTTGGCAGCGGCTGCCAGGAGACGACCTGACACCTGTCACTAACCATAGCTTTCTCCGTCATGTGCTGCTGCCAGCCTTGTTTTTACTCTGGAGAAACCCAATTGACAGCCAAGAACAGCTGACAGATTGAGCATAGCATTAAAACCAGTGAGGGATGAAGTGAATAACATTTGATTATTTCTTTAAAGTGGCACCTGCCAAAAAGTGGGACAGATGAGGCAGCAAATGAGCAGCCAGTTCTTGAAGTTGATGTGTTGGAAGCAGAAAAAATGGGCAAGCATAAGGATGTTAGCAACTTTGTGATGGCCATACAACAGCAGATCTTGTGGAGTGTTCCCAGGTTTGCAGTGATAAGTACTTACCAAAAGTGATCTAAGAAAACTGGCAACAAGGCTGGCCCATCTGTTCCCGTCTCACAGGAGAGTTAGTGCTATAATAGAAACATAACATAACACACAGTGCATTACAGCTGCTGTGTATGGGGCTTTGCAGCCACAGACAGGTCATGCTAATGCGTATCCACCTGAAATGGGAACGTGAGCAACAAAACATCATGTGATGGCTGGTCCATGTTCATCACTTAACTGGGGAGTAGCTGGCACCAGGATGCACTGTGTGGAGAGGGAAGTCTAACAGATGGAGTGTGATGCACTGGGCAATGATCTGCTGGGAAACCTGAGAATCATGTGGATGTTCTTTTGACACACAACACCTGCCTGAACATTCATGTTAACCAAGTGCCCCCCTTCATGTTCCTTGATGGCAGTTGCCTCTTTCAGCAGGACAATACATCCTACCACACTGCAGTGATGTTTAACTTGAGTTGAAGGTGCTGAGCTCTAGATCTTAATCCGATTTTACTAGCATAAAATGTACTTTTAGTTCGTCTGAATTGTTTACAAGGAAAGTAGCACAAAACCATGTTTAAATTAAAATTACAAATAGAATCAGTTTTTAGTGGTTAAGTAACTATTCACATGTTAAATTAAATGATTTTTGTCTGTAAATGTAGTGCATGGGTACTAGGGTTGTTTCATGTTAAATGTTGTCTAAAGATCCAAAACCACTATGCAGCACTAAATAAAATCAATGTCATCATGGCATTGTTTAACTATTATAACTATTTTAATGAACATCACCAGGCTTCCTTAGCAGCGCTCAATGTTGATTAATGGACTTTTCCTTATTCCTTATTCCTTCCAGATTTTGTAGCCCTGACTGGTTCCCTGAAACGGGCAGTTCCGTCTCATGCGGTGGGAGTTAACCTACGTGTGCTACACAGCCCCATCACTTCTGCTCTGAATCCTGAGGGCATCTATGTCTGAGGAACCTTCAAAAATTCAAAGGAACTGCAAAAAAAGGTCTACATTTCGCACTGCTCTGCTTTTTTCCTATTCTTTTTGAGGAAAAGTACACAGTGTTGACGGTATAACTTTTGTGTGACGTACTATCAGTATTTTGCTAGGCACTCATAGGATGTGAATGGTTGGGTTTGGGTTTATAGTTACAGTACTTTGCAAGAGTGGGCAGTAGACTGAGCAGTATGGCCATGTTAAGGCTGTGGTAAACATTGAATATACCTCAACACAAAAACCATTTGCTCTCTGCAACTCTGGCATCATTTGCCTGGTATTTACTGCAAGCGAACAAACTGAAAATGCTTATTATTGTGTGTAAGAAGTGATCTCAGCTATTGGAAAATGGGACCTCGTGGACTTGCAGGTGTTTCAGAAGGAGAACAGATGTGGAATGAAATGTGAATATATTTTTTTGAAGTACATGCATCATTCATTTAAACACAAAGAGATTTGTTCACATGAGAAACATGTCACATGCACCTTTCAGAATTTTCTCGTGGCATCAGTGTTTATGCTGGGGTTAGTGTATTGCTGGTTGGGATTGCTTTCATTAAGTAAAATTCATTTTGCAATGTTGAGCCAAAGATGCCTGCTAATATGTATATTTTGGTAGCCATATTTCACTGCTTGGTTGCAGTTAAATAGCAATAACTCTCTGGCTATGTATTGGGCACATTTGCATTATGTTTTGCCTTTTAACCCTTATTAATATTCATCTTATGCAAGAAGAATGCCATGCATATGCATTCAGACAAGCTGTGCATAGTTGTTGAAAGAAGTATAAGTGAGCTCTGCAGTATTACAGTATATTATGCTTGGGAAAACCAGACATTGGATTCTGCCAAATAATCAGTATACAGCTCTGTGGCTGTTCTGTTTGCAACTAGTGCCTTAAAGTTCCAATGAAATATAAACAAGATCAAACTCCTTAGGAGCCATATGTGAATTTGATGATAGTAGACAGGTGTATCATTTTGTATCAAATTGGTTTGGCTGTGTTTGAAATCACTCATTACTGATTATTCTCTATATCCAAATTGCTACTCTAAACACCAAAGTGTCCAGAACAGTAGGATTTTGGACACTAGTCTAGAAGTAGCCAATTACTAACTATACGGACATTTCAAAAACCCGTATAATGCTAGTACACATAGCCTTTATGCATTTACATACATAATAATATGGAATTAATATTTAAAAGGAAATCAACACTTCTGTGACATTTTTACTGGAGAAAAATGCTCTAATTCTACATGTTAGTCCCACATGGCTTCACAGGTTTTGATGAATTAGTAGAAACCAGTGCAGGGTGGGGGGGAAACGTCAAACTGTATTGCATCAATAAGTTATAATTCAGGATGTCTTGCTTTCCCAAAGTGATGACAAATTAGAGAATATGATTTTTTGTTGATCCCAAAATTATCAAAAGACTAAATTCAACAATGATTATTAGTACAAACCGGATTCCAAAAAAGTTGGGACACTAAACAAATTGTGAATAAAAACTGAATGTAATGATGTGGAGATG
>JBBPDH010000124.1:5634568-5651557 GCA_037974565.1 Clupeocharax schoutedeni
CGTCCAGTTGAAAACATCTCAACTTTTCAGAATGCCGCAAGCGCACCGCGGGTCATGAGACAAGATTCAACCAATAATCGTGTAGCAGAGTTACAGCAGAGTTCCGAGTGCTTTTGAAAAAAAAAGGAGAAAGCGACGTGCCTCGCGTTATGTGAACGCCCCCTAAATCTGTATGTGTGTAGGGGAGGGGCTCTGTGACTAGTCAGAACGCAGACACAGTCAGCTCCCAATGAAAATTTTTATTCAATCCGAGCACAGATATTGACTCGTATTACTCGTATGATACTCGTAGTCGTCAAAAGTGCTTTATCCGTACCCGATACTCGTTTCAGCCGAGTATCCGGCTCATCTCTAGTATTAACCTACGACTTTCTGATCACAGGGCGAACGCCCTAACCACTAGGCCACCAGCTTCCCACCCCCGCATACGTACGACTCAATTCAAATTGTGTGAAAGAGCTCTTAGTTTATCTTACTTGTGTACCACAGGTCATGGTCTGGATCCATGGTGGAGCATTAACCATAGGTGCAGCCTCAGTTCAAGAAGGAAGTGTCCTGGCAGCCTATCAGAATGTAGTTGTTGTGATCATCCAGTACAGGCTTGGGGTTCTAGGATTTTTCAGGTAAACTCATTCACTCACACCTACATATAAACTGTGAATTCTGCACATGTGTAATTGCACAGCAACACCAGAAACATTATATAATTCAAAATGTGCTATGAATATAAAAAAGTAATACCATAATTCAAAGTGTTGCTGTTTTTGTCACTTTGAGACAACGGCTCTGTTTTATTCCTGTTTTTTGATCTTGAGGAAACAATCTTTCTCCCTTTAGCACTGGAGATGAACACTCTCCGGGAAACTATGGCCTCCTGGACCAGGTGGCAGCACTTCAGTGGGTCCAGGAGAACATCCACAGTTTTGGAGGTGATCCTGGAGCAGTCACCATCTTTGGGGAGTCTGCAGGAGGAGTCTGTGTATCTTTACAGGTAAAGATGTAAAATAAATTGCTGCGAGCTAAAAGAACTTTGATTTTTTTTTTCATCAGGTTGTACAAAAAATACATCACACTTCTGAAGTGTTATCACCTTTATATCTTTCCACAGATTCTGTCACCACTGTCAGATGGACTCTTTCGCTATGCCATCGCAGAAAGTGGCACCGCAGCAATGGACTCTCTCGTGACTGACAACCCCTTACCATCAGCCCAGGTAAAGAGCACCTGACCCTCACTGTCTGTTCACTATGTCCTGAATGTAGAAGTTCAAGTTACATTTTCTGGCATATTTCTTGTATTCAATATTCCTTATAGCGGCTCATAAATGTTGTCAACTAAAGGTCTGAACATCTCTCTCTTCAGCAAATGGCCAGCGCTGCAGGTTGTGACATCTCCAGCACAAAGAAGATGGTTGACTGTGTTATGCATTTGCCAGAGAAGGACCTTGTGAGAGCTGCTCAAGCAGTGCGTTTCTAATAAGTACTGTAAAGTGAAAAAAATGGATAGCTCAAAAGAGACGTTCCTGTCATACATGCATTAATGTTAAATTCTCTGGCTGTTTTATTTTTCTGTGTCATGTTTTAGGGTGGACTGTTCCATGTCAAAGCGTCAAAAGATGGACGGTTTTTACCAAAATCTGTAAATGAACTTCTTAAGAATCATCAGTTCAAAAAAGTGCCATTCATCACAGGTGTGAATGATGATGAGGGCGGTTTTGGACTTGTTCATGTGAGTGAAAGGGAATCTTCTCGACAACAAAACTTTCATAACAAGTTACAGATGTATACCGTGTGAAACCCACAAGACCCTAAGGACAAACAAAAATGTATACAAAGGGAAAGGGAATCTTCTCTTTACTGTCAACCTTAATTAATTAATGATCAATTAATTAATTATTAGTTAATTATTAGGTAATCTGGAGCCCCTGCTGAAACAACAATAATAATATAAAAAAATTAACTTTAATTTATACATTTAGTATATGTAAAAATCAAAGTTACTATTAGTATAATCTAAATGCAGCTAGAAATACATTTTATATATTCTTAGTTCTATTCTCTTCTTTTAATTTACTTAGCTTTTAGTTTGTTTGTATATTGCATTAAGTGTTAAAACAAGAAAAAAACACGTATGCAACAATAGAAAATGTAAAGCCATGTGAAAAGTTTTTCTGTCAATATTTAAAAAAATACAAGGAGTCTAATGAATATCCAAGGGGTTCCAGGTGTTTTGTGCATAAAAGCAGAAGCTGCTGTAACATATTTTTGTACTTTACTTTCGAAGCATTTAATAAGCCAGTATTAGATGGGGACCTATTCTTTAGGACCTATTTAGAATTTCTAAGTGCAAAGATGATTTTTCCTGTATGTAAACAAATAAATAGAAATTTGTGCCAAGAAAGAAATAACAAAAATGCCAGTAGTTGTAACTACTGTCAAAACAAAATGATTTTCTTTTTCCCACAGTTCATGGCTGCTCCAGGGTGGAGTAATGGAATGGACAGGGAGCAAGCCATGTCAGTAATGGATTTCTTTTTTCCTGATGTAAGTGATGATGACTTGACTGGGGTGACACATACACAGATCACATGTTAACTGTTAAATGTGTGTGTGACTGCATGTGCCTATTATTATACATTCCTGTATGTGTATTTATTTCATAGCCCAGTGAGAAATGGATTCATGAGGTAGTGTTGAATGAGTACTTGGGCACCACCAATGATCCAATCGAGATCCGAGATCGTATACGAGAGATGGTGGGAGACTTGTTATTCAATATTCCTGCTCTCAAGGTGGCGAAATACCACAAAGGTAAAAACGTACTCATTTCTGATGTAAATAATATATGCTTTTTATGCAATCATGCTTTTGTTGATAATGAAAATATTTTAGATTCTGGAGCAGCGGTTTATTTGTATGAGTTCCAGTCTACTTACAATGAGAAGAAGAAGAGGAGACCTAGCTTTGTTGGGAGTGACCATGCAGATGAACTTTATTTTGTTTTGGGTAGCTGCTTCACAACTGCCCATATTACCTTTCCTGGTAAGAGAAGATTCTTCTGACATTAATATTCATACAGCATCATAATTATAGATACTCCTGATCAGGAGGGGTAAAGTCATTAACATTGTAATTTGCTCTTGCAGGTCAGAGCACTGAACAAGAGCATGAACTATGTAGAATTATGATGTCCTACTGGGGGAACTTTGCTCGTACTGGGTGAGTAATCACAAAGTTTTAAACGTGAAGAAACCATTTAGGTTCAGAGGTCTCTGTACTAGATACATATCACTCTACCTTCCGCTGAATGAGAAGATAATTTGGGCCTTAAATGATACGAATTTCATTTATCGTTTGTGCTCGAACTGAAAGGGTGAAAAAATACATTATTTGCAACTAGTTAATAATTAAAGCATAGGAAACCCCAATGTGTGGTTTAAGGATTCTGGAAATCACTAGAACCAGAAGTGTCTGTTTGTACTAATCCTTCATACTGAGCGTATTGCTCCATTTTTATCAGATATGTTTAATTTTACATACAGACAGAGATTTAGCTCTGACCTGGACTGCACAGGAGTTAGAAAAAAAATGTTTTTCATTCCTGTTTGGAATGTGGCCAAATATGTTCCTATGAACCCTGTTGCAGTTTACAGTTTTCTGTGTGGGTCATATATATATATATATATGCGGTGGGGATTTTGATTATTATATGTATGTATGTGTGTGTGTGTGTATATATATATATGTATATGTGTGTATATATATATATATATATTCTCTGCGCGTGGTTGAGTGTAGATCTCCAAATGGTCCAGGCCTGACGCCATGGCCTGAGTATGGAACTGAAGCTGAGTATCTGGGAATTGGGCCGGAGCAGAAACCTGGCAAGAACCTGAAGGGAAAGCACTACACATTCATTACCGAGACTCTGCCACGCTTGATGCGGGAGAAAAAAGATGGTAACTCGCATGTCTTACTGGATATATATATATATAGTGCTTTTAAACCACTTTTCTAATGCAGTTAATGACGCTTAACATGCTGTTTCACTGCATTATTTTGCATGTCTGTGGTAGTATAACACAGAACACATCTCAGATACCATCAGAACTCAGAACTGTATCTAAAGTCAGAGAAAGCATGCACTAAGCCCACAGTGCTATGGGTGTACTGAATGGTTTTCACTACTTCATTAAACATTGGACCTTTTATCTTGAGGGAAATATAATGCTGTCTTGTATTTTTGATGGCCAAGCATGTTTGTCTTTAACAGGACCCTTTGTGCAGACTAAACTAGGCGCCCTGAAAGGTGAGTATGTGACGGCTAAAGGGAAGGATACGATCGTCCACAGCTACCTGGGAGTGCCGTTTGCAAAGCCACCAGTGGGGCCTCTGAGATTTTCTGCACCCCAACCCCCAGAAGCATGGGAAGGAGTGAGAGATGCCACACAGCAACCATACATGTAAGATTTTCTAATTTAAGCCATTTTAAATGGCATGACCTGATCTGGCAAAGTGAGTCACAATGACCCAAAAAATGAGTGATCATCTTTTTTTGGTATCACTGAAAGGATGAAGAAATAAGCCTTAAAATGATCTATTGGTCAAATCAGTATCTTAAACGGTTGTCAAGTTACAATCATTTGAATTATGGTCTCGCAGCACCATTTTCCATCTGAAAAAATGAGAAAACGGCCTTTAAAGTTTGTCAATTTTTGTTGATATCTTCAACAATCCATAGCATCCAAAGAGATGCACCCAGTATTCAACAACAGAATTATACTACAGGCGTTTAGATACTTAGAAAAATATATGAAATCAGACTGAAGCTTCAATAATTTCAAAATATTTTTAAATACTTAGAAATAATTGTGAAAATGTACTTAAATGGCTATTTAAGTTGAGTTGTAGCCCTCAAATCTTACAAAAATATGAATTATCTTATGATGAAACTTTGAGAGATTCGTTTTGAAGACCTTTTCTTACATATAAGATCAAAAAAGAAAATTTATATTTTTGATGTTTTTCAACATAATCGGCCCGTATCTAAATAAACACAACTCCAACTTCAGACCCATTACGGCAGATTGGGTCATAAATGTATTTATTTTATTGTGTGATAGTTCTGACTTTATATCGTAAATCCTTAAAATCATTCTAGCATCTTACAGTTTAAGTTACTTTTAGTAAGTTTTTAGTTTCTTTCTATCAGTATCATGTAGGGTGTTGTGCACAAACTCATTTTCAAATTAGGATTTTAATGATTTTAGGTGCATTCAGGACAGGCACACAACTGTGGACCTCTTTGCAAATTTTGCACTAAGCATAGAAATTCCTGAAGTGTCCGAAGACTGCCTCTACCTCAACATTTACACGCCAGCTACACCTGGGGAAAACGCCAACCTACCGGTAAGCTCTCACCAGCTGCTCACCTTTGACTTACCCACTTATCAAAACCAGCCTTGTTTACCTTTGTACAATGTCTACCTTTGTCCCAGCCTGAGGAACCTGTCTAAAATAAATGACCTTTCATACTTGAAAAGCTTGGGGGAAATTGGCTGAGTCATTACAGGTTGACAAATGGATGTGTTTATTGCTAATATTCTTTAGGTCATGGTTTGGATTCATGGCGGGGGACTGAGTTTGGGCTCTGCATCAGTCTATGATGGATCAGTTTTGTCTGCGTACCAGAATGTAGTAGTTGTGCTGATCCAATACAGACTGGGTTTGCTAGGATTCTTCAGGTAAGTCTCAGGTGCAGACATCACTGTGATGCTTTGATTTAGGTATTATACTCCTATTTTGTTTATATTGTTAAATTTGCTAAGATTATGAACTGCCTATTTGTTTGACGCGGTTTCCCACGTAATCCAGTTTTGTCCAAACTGTGTGGCTAAGGTGTGTCATTGCCCTGCTTTCAGCAAATAAAAGCACAGAGCATCAAGAATGGTGCTATAAATCTGGCGGTCACCTTATTGCATGCTTCCACAGAGTTTAATAAACAGCTTGTTTTTACATCTACTTTATAAATAAAAGTTCTAGTATTTTAACTCCTGACTCCTGATTTTTTGTAATTGCACAGTAGTTTTTATATAGGCACTTTAATGATATATATTTTTCCCTTTAGCACAGGGGATGAACATGCACCAGGAAACTACGGTCTCCTGGACCAGATTGCAGCACTTCAGTGGGTTCAGAAAAATATTCACAGTTTTGGAGGCGATCCTGGATCAGTTACAATCTTTGGAGAGTCTGCAGGAGGAATGAGCGTGTCCCTTTTGGTGGGCAGCCAATACATTCTAATGCTTTTTAAAACTCATGCCTGCTTGGATTATTTAGAACATAGGTCTAAGATCCTGGCTTAAGTTATAAACAACAGGTTAGCTGATATTTAAAAAGGACTGTTAGTTAACTTGCATTCATGGACTTGTTTGGCTGATGCTTCACTTTAGAATGCATGAGAAGTATGGATTAAACCCTAGCATTATCATTGGGTCTATGTTCACTTTTTACATCATCATCCACTGTAGCACATACGAGTTATGTACTGCGTCTCCATTTTGACTTTTAGGTTCTCTCGCCGTTGGCTGCTGGTCTGTTCCATCGTGCAGTTGCAGAGAGCGGCTGTGCTACAATGAATGACTTGGTGTCAGATCAGTTTCCTATAGCCCAGGTAAAGTAAGACCATCAATCTTTTTCACATTATGCACTTGCATTTTGGAATATGTTGACAATTATTTGTGTGTAATTTCAGAGATTGGCTAACGCGTCGGGTTGTGACATCAGTAGCACACAGAAAATAGCTGAGTGCATAAAACAGTGGTCAACAGAGCATGTGATGAAAGTTTCCAAAGAGGTGAGAATCTTAGAGTTTCATGTGAATAAACATTAAATGCAAAGATGTTCATCCTGCTTGACCACACCAGCACTGAGATTTGCTGCTGTTTATTCCTCCAAGCTATAACAGGGTGTCTTAAAATGACAAACACTTCCTTGGACAAAAACGTTCTAATTCATTTGTTTGCTAAGAAACATTTTTTTTTGTTTTAGCATCCAATGATGACTTTTACAATAGCAGAAGATAAGGCAGTTATTCCCAAACCGGTAGAGGAACTCCTGCAGAACCAAGAATTCAACAAAGTGCCACTCATGATTGGCGTAACTAATGATGAGTTTGGTTGGATCCTGACCAACGTGAGTAAATACTATAGAACACTATATAAATACTATACAACACTACTAATAGGAGGTTCTAACACACTGGGTTCTATGGAACGTAGTCCTATGAGAATTTGGAAAAATAATACATGATGTTGTTAATGATCTTTTCTCGTAGCACCTTTTATCTCAGAATGGACTAATGGCATGGACTGAGGGAATGGACAGAGAGGAAGTTCTTTCAGTGATGAATGGCTTTAATCATGCTGTAAGAACACAAAAATTCATCATACAAACTACTTACATAGCTACACACTTAAGTAACATTTAATTTTGAGTGTTATTTGTTGTAATGTAGCTAGCTTTACTATTTTAGATTATCGTATGTTATTGTATTGTGTTATTTATCGATTGATACTTTTTCTGTGTGGGGTTTAGTAGCTTTGTTTTACTCAGACTCTTATTCATTCAAAAAAATTCTGGTATTATACAAACATACTAAATATGTTTGCTGTCCTTGTCTGTCGTCTTGTCCCTTTAGCCCAAAAAACGATGGATGAATGAACTGATAGCAGATGAATACCTGGGCTCCTCTGTTGATCGTATCAAAAATCGTGACGGTTTTAAAGAGTTGATGGCAGATCTAGTCTTCAACATACCTGCTCTCATGCTAGCAAAGTTCCATTATGGTAAAGGAAGTTCAGAAATCAGAACATTTACCTGTAGACCATGACTTGAATCTGACTTCAAGTCAAAAGATCTTTCATTGATTGATGTTATATTTTATGGAGTGTCACTGAAATTACAATGTCAGTCGTTTAAATGTTTCAGTGCAAAACGTTGTGTTTTTTCAGCTGCCGGTGTGCCAGTTTACCTGTATGAGTTCCAGCAACCTTCCAGCATTGTTCAGACCAAGAGACCAAGCTTTGTCGGAGCTGACCATGCAGATGAACTTCCCTTCATTTTTGGCTTGTGTTTCGGGAATGCCCACGTCAAAGCAACAGGTAGTAAAATATTACTAGTCTCTCCATTTGTTGTATTACTAGATTAAATCAGCGATAATTCCCTTTTTAAAAATACTTTTTGTAATGAGATCTATTTCAAATGTTAATGAACACTGTTGGGAAACAAACCTTTGTTCCGAGTCAGATTGATGCCATTTTATCAACATTCCCAGTTACAGTTAAGGCATTAGGCAGATGCTCTTTTTCAGAGCAATCCACATCCATCTGTTCTTCACCTGCAAAGCTAGACTCGAATCTGCTTTTAACCAAGTTACTACCAAATAAGTTGCACACATTAGTAAACCATGTCAAAAAAAAAAAAAAAAAGTCAGAGGTTAGTACATTAGTTAGTGAAAAACATGGACACTAACTATTATTTGCACACAATTTTTTTACTATGCTATTTTTTACTATATAATTCTGAATGGAAACTTTTTATTTATTGCTGTTGATGCAGACGAATCAGGTCTGTAATATTTTGTAATATCAAGTATACTTAAACTTTCATTTTGTTTAGCCTCATTTACAGAAAAAGAAAATGAGCTGTGCAGAACTATGATGGCCTACTGGGGGAACTTTGCTCGCACCGGGTGAGTTATGTGTGTTAGTTCAAAGTACTGCGTTTAAAAAGTGTCAAATCTGCAACAATATTATTTTCCATTAATTGTCTCTGTGGCAATTCAGATATTCTCTATTTTAAGTGTAGTTTCACCACATTGTACCATTTGGCTTATTTAGTGCATTTGTCTACTTGATGGCAGGTCTCCTAATGGGCCAGGCCTGACACCATGGCCTGAGTATGGAACTGAAACAGAGTATCTGGGCATTGCACTGGAGCAGAAGCCTGGCAAGAACCTGAGGGCCAAGCAGTATATCTTCTTGACAGAGAAGCTTCCAGAGCTGATGCATTCTGGTCAGGAGAAAAGGGAGCACAGTGAGCTGTAGAACTAAACTATGTGTAAAGAACGAAATGCTGAGAAATTCACTGTAATATTTGAATGCAAACAATTGGAGAGACATTTTATTTAAAGAAATCTGTGTGCTTTTGTCCCTGATAGTCTATGGTATATACTTTAAAAAGCAGGATTTGTTTGGTAACTTTAAGCCTGAAACCTGGGATTACCAGGGTTTACAATAATGTTGGCATAAGTTTATGCATTCTGTTCACAAGACAAGACAGTAAGCAATATAGTAAAATTACCTCTAGACCTGGAACGGAGATTCAGAGAGAAAGAATGGCTTTTTAAATGTAATTTATTGGGAAGAGACAAACACATATGCTTCAAAGCTCCCTGAAGTTGTATGCAATGGAATTTACATTAGACACAACTTTCCCCTTTCGAACAGCTCCAAGAAGTAATGTAGATATCCCATTTGAAACGGTTCCCACTTTGCAGAAGTCGCACAACAGACATGTGGTCTACTAAAAATTAACATTGCAATAATATGTGCACAATCACCCCTAAAGAAAGCGGAAATATATAATTAAATAGTCTTCATTCACATATATATACTCTTTACATTGTAGTGGTTAGTTTTTGCAAAGCTGCAGTTGAATACAAAAGTACAGACAGAGGAATCTAGTCTCTGGTCAATGCCTATGCTGCTTAGGAAAGAGCACTTTGAGAAAAGCCACTGCACAGCTTTATGATCGAACCTCATCATAGAACAAGGAAGCGTTTGTCGTACCTTTTGGTCTGCTGGAGGAAATGGGCTAAAAGGGTTTCAGAGACTAAACTAACATTTCCTTCGTGCTTTAAAATATGGTCTGAAAGATGGGGAGAAAGCATGCCACTGTTGCCATCATTCAAGCTGCCCAACAAAGCTTTTGTTTATTGTAATTCATTGAACTAATTAGAGGAATCCCAGGCTCAGACTGCCTGTCAGTGAATTTCGTAGCCACTCCGATGTGTACCTCTATGCCACTTTCAGGGACTCAGTATTTGCTTAATGTCTCGACAGACAAAAGCTTAGTTGGGGAGGATATACCAATTGCAAATTCATGTCATTTAATTCAGAAATGTATTTTCATGATGCCAGAATAGGTATCAAGTACTTTTATGGATATTCATTTAACAAAATACATATATAGGTGTGGCACCTGAGATACAAAGCAGTCCATAAATTAATGCGAATTAAATACCCTCAATTAAGTGAATTCACCCACACGTATTAGTGCAGCATGCATATTCATCACAGTACATGTTTGCATGATGCGGATTTTGAAGTTGCAACTAAATTACCCAGGTTAAATGCTTTACTCATGGGCTGACCAATAGAAAGTACAATGGGGCAATCCTAGTAAATTGTGCCCAAAATGCTCCAACAGATGTTAAATTCCAGGCTGCTGTTGTAACAAAGCAATGGCCAGTTTTTGACAAAACGAACCCCCATTATGTAAAGTTTGTTCTGGCACAAGACGGCGTCGTAGAGGGGTCTGCTTCACTAATGCACTGATGTTCTAAGAAACCCAGCACTCCAGCCAGTGATTGACCAATGTATTATTTATCATCAAGGTTCACATACTAACCATTTTACTGTGTACCAACCATGGGCTACATCAGTTATTTAAAAACATTCAAATCAAAACAATACGAGAGAGGCAAACTATGCTCATGGGCAATGTTGGCCAACAGAAATAAAAGCAATACCAACAGCAGTACAGATAAATAAAAAAAAACGCAAATGAATTCGGATGAAGGACACTGCCTCAATTAAAAGCTACCACCAACTAAACGGCTGATAAATACCACCCTTGTTGACGACACACAACTTTATTTATAACGAGTACAGGCAGCTACAAAGTAGTAGTCGTGGGTTAAATACCATGGTAATGATAAAGAGGCACACTCAACTTGTTCCAGAGTATGTGGGTGAATTGTCATATCGTCCTCATATTCATCATCTCCAGGTTATAAAAATAAATGAATTAAAAAGCTGATAAGAAAGCCTCGGTATAATACAACCTTTTATGAACTTGCCGCTGCAAACATCTGTGTGGCAGGATTTTTCTTTGTGGATGTGACATTATTGGGAGGTGTCTTCAGGTTGTGAGGGAGTGTGAGGGACGGAGAGTGTAATCCAGGTTTTAGAGGAAGGAACGAGCATTTACTGGCCTTGGAGACCAGGCCAAAATGTTATTTTCTATCCCTGCTCTAACACATCTGGTTCAACTCATCAGTGGACAGGTAAAAAGCTTATGAGCTGAATCAGGCAAGTTGGAAATTCGGCCCTGCAGGGCTGGAACTGCCGGCCTTTTCGGAGAGCATGTATGATGCATACAGTAGGGAGCATGGCTGGGGAAGAGGTGCTTGGCTATCAGGATGTCCATGATTGCATGTTGCGGAGCATGGCCTCGAAGCGCTCCATGGTCGGGGCCTGAGCGTGCTCCAGCTGGTCTGTAAGCCGGCTGTAAAGGCTGAAAGACTTCAGCTCCAGCCAGATGAAACCAAAGCGGTCATCATCAAACAGAACAAACAGGCCCGGCGTGCGCTCCGGACTTGTGAAGCCATGTCCCGCTATGAGGCCTGTTCCATAAAAACTGACACATATTCAGAAATTAGCTATGTAGTTATTTTATTATTTAATTTAGCATCATGCCAAAATGTATTTACACACACACACAGAGTTGCAGCTAGGTTTATGCTGGGCTGCCACGAGGACTGGGTTGGAAATGGTTAAATGAACACAATAATACACATAAAATCACTTCTTATATTGCTACTTATGTATTTTGATAGTAGTGTTTTAATGTAGTTCAAAAGCTTTTTTAATTACAGTTGTTTGTCTTCAATGTCCTGCGCTGTTCAAGTCAACTCAGAAATTAAGGAACAGGTTTATTTTTTGGAATTTGAGATCTATGTGGAAAAAGAAAAAGACAGCAAAGCCAGCAGTACTCACCACATCTTGCATGTGCGAGGGTACACCTCATTGCGAGCCATGACTCCTAAAGGCAGGACGAAGGGCTGAGTTTCAGGGCTAGGAGTATTTGCTCCGCCACCAGCCTTTTCTGCTTCAGCACCGCTGGCAGGGGAAGCTTCACAAGCCTCTGCCTCTGAGGAGCCCCCTTCTGCTTCTGAAGCAGCTGCAGCAGAGTCCTGGGAGCCTCTCTGGACTTCTTCGTGCACTCCCATCACCAGGCGAGAGAGTTCCTCGATGCTCCGCTGGTGCTCCAAGTCAGGCAGCTGCACTCGCCGACTCAGGTCTATGTCTAAGGTCAGCTGACCCGCTGGCACATTAGGGTCACCCTGAGGCATTAGCAGAAATTCAACAACTTGAGTAATTTTTCAAGTAATTTCTCAAGCACTGATGTACATCACTCTGGATAAGAGCGTCAGCTAAATGCCATAAATGTAAATGAGTAAGCAGAACTAAAAGTGACCATTCTGTCATACGTGAACACACCACAGCACATAGTGTAAACAGGTGAAGCAGTGGGCAGCCAGGAACACAGCGCCCGGGGAGCAGTGTGTGGGGACGGTACCTTGCTCAGGTTACCTCAGAGGTGCTTAGCAGTCTTGGGAATCAAACCCACAACTTCTTGATCACAGGGCAAATCCCCTAACCACTGGGCTACCAGCTGCCCCGGAAAGTAATTCTCACAATGTTTATAAAGTCACAAGAAAAGAAAGGCACTATGAACCACTTGGACAACATACTGAACCACCGAATGCCATTTGTCTGTTAAGGCTAAAGCTCTCACCTCCTCAGCAAAGTTTCAAATCTGAGTACCACAGCTGGGTGACATAACGTTACAGACAGGGTTGTTTTCATTACTGATATAAATTATGGAAGACAATGATTTTATCTATATGAACCAGAAGAAGAGACAGAGGCACTCACTGTAAGTTTGGTGGCTTTGGCCCGAGAGCCATGGAAGCTCAGCATGATGATCTCCAGACCATGGCTGCCATAGGTGCCTTTGAAGAGGCCCGGCTCCAGCAAGTCTGAAGGTAGGCACGGGGGCAGGTATATTCGTCGGTACGTCAGGCAATTACTGCAAACAGTACACATACTGTACAAACCCTGCTACAGACAGTGTTTAACAATTTTGCTGTAAAAAATAACACCTTACACTTTTGATTGAAATATTTTTTTCATACTAAGAATAATAAAGGGGTGCTCTGACCTAAAAACAGATCATACGTGTGATAGTGCATAGTACATAGGGTGGCATTTTAAGCCCATTAACCCTCTACACTCTTTACAAATACATGATAGCATATATCTGCAAGTTGTTTTTCATGTATAAGCATGGTCTCTTAGTGTATGTTTAACAGAGGAGGTGTTGCTATTGTATACATACAGTAAAAAACACCAATTTGTGATGTGGCAAAAAAGCCTAAAAATATGTCCCAAACACTTTAATTTCATTTTATACTCAGCTTAATACATTACCCTTAAAGAAAATCTAAAGCTAAACCCATATCCACTAAACTGTCATCTCATATCAACTGAATTGCCACTGAACTGTCATATCCTGCAGTGCTAGAAAAATTAATATTTTTCTGAATAATTTAGCACCAACTTTCCACAAACAGTAATTGGTTCTGTTTCTAAGAAAAAACAGAATGACTGAACTGGCAATAAACTGGGGTTTACTGTATATATTTTACAACACACACCATCACACAGCAACACACATACACTCACTCATATTGGCTGGTGTAGATAAACTTCATAAGGATCAGCTCTTGCATGTGTTCATGAAAAATGTCCTCTAACGTCCGTCCCCATTCCTCCTCCAGCCATGTACGAAACTCCTGCATATACAAGCAGGGACACAAACAAAACCAATCAAACATCAAACTGTACTACATACTACAAACTCAGTGCATAAAATACCACTCTACACAAGCTGGCGATCAAACCGTTTAATGAAACTAAACACCTCCTAGTCTCCTTCACAAGCTTCATGCCAGACCTGTTTAGATTTTTGCAGGATTATATAATACAAAATATATTATAGACAATATATTTCCACTACAAAAAATACATAGACTAATATATTGACCAAAATATATGACCCAAACAGCAATATATTTTAAATATTCAAAGATTGCCACTTTGGTGTATTGTAGTATATTTCTAAAAATATATTTATATATTGAAATTACATTTTTCATTATATTTATTTTCAATATATGCAAACATATATGTAAATTAATACATTACTTATATATTACAGGTATACAACCTTTTGAACACCAGTCCAAATCCTTAAACCTTAGGCCACCACTGCGCTGTATGCATTTGTTTGTTCTAATTGTCACATAAAATACATAAATTAATAAATTTAATTGACAACCTAATTGATTTAAATATATTTGGGAATATATAGGCAATGGGCAATATATATATATATATATATGTGTAATTATATTTAAATATATAATATGCTGATGAATTCATGTATTTACAGTCATATATTTCGTATGGGCAAGAAAAGCGAGCTCAACAAATGTGTGCCTTACCTCTTGTCTGCCCCCTGGCATTCGATGGTGATCTGTTTGGTTACATTTGGTAGAAAATTCATCTTTTTTTACTGTCTGCAACACACAAGCATCACATATATCACACAACCATCATATCATTTCCCTTTCTTTTTTAAATGAGTTCATTTATTATTTATACGTTTTGAAGTGTCATATCGAACACAACCAATGCAGTCCATATATCTAACTCACTATATTTAAACATTTTTACATATTTTTATCATTCCATCTATATATATATCTGTCACAACAGGGGGAGTTAATCCCCTGTTGTGATTTGCCTCGTGCCAAGAAGCATGCTGGAGACCAGAGTTCCATGCAGTTGTTGTACGTTTATTTACAAAAAACAGGAAAACAAAACCTAGCGCAATGGCCGCAAAAGAAAACAGGAACCGGAGAACAGGAAACAGGAAACACTGAGAAACCAGGGCACAAACAAGACGTTTGTAAGGCGAAAATGAGATGATGGACTGACTGTGTGAAACATACAAAACAGAACTTAAATACCGTCAGTCATTAGACACACAATACAAAACATCTGAAACCAAAAACATGACACAAAACAGATCAGAAAATCAAAATAAAAGTCCCCAAAACAGTATCAAACAGAACCAAAAACAACTGAAAAGCAGTGGCCTCTACTGGCCACTGACCGACCCGTAACAATATCTACCTATTCAACCTACATCAGTTTAATAGCATGCAGTCATTAAATCTGGGAGCATTTTGGTCTGGACGGCTTACAGGACACAATACAGGGCAATCAGATCAAAGATCATCTAGTGCACATTTTTTGCTATAATATGCATACAAACTGGATCTATAGAGTGTTAAACTGTATTTTGAGTGGCAGACACACCAACCTGAATATCTCCTTTGTGAGGGCCCTTATGGCCATACATACACTCCACAGTGGCCTTGTTACTTTCCCACATGTGGATGCGGAAGAGAGGACGGCGGCGCATAGGGTCTTCCACGCGGGGATCATGAGGTGGCAGATACATCCAACCAATGATGAATAGCCCATCCACCTACACAGAAATATTACAAAACAGAGATAAGCAAAACAGCTTCGCAATGAAATACTAAAGATGAAATAAAGCAAGACAGCTATTAAACATGAAAGAACATACCACTACGTTCAGCAGACCCCCATAGGGTCCTATGTCTGGTTGCCAGAGACCCAGAATATGTCTGTATGGATGGAGCACTGTAACAAACAAAAGATACAGACTCACAAACCTACAAAACAGAGCACACAATGGCATGCAGTAGCAACAAATCAACACAGGAAACAATGAGAGGAAAAGAGTTAATTGCATCTCAGCACAATGCGTCTAAGCTTCTGTGTAATTATAATGTGTGTGACACTGTGCCTTTCACTGAGACAAAAATAATTTGCAGAAATAATCATTCAACTCTGTTACTGAAATACTCGGGTTACAGGAAAACATCTGCAAACCTTTTAGAATCAACTGAATTTCACCCCATTAAATGTGGTAAATGTACACCGAACAGACATAACCTTAACCACCTGCTCAATATTGTGACATCAAAACTCCTTGGCACAAACTACAGAAAACCTGTGAAGGTGTGCTGTGGTATCTGACGCCAAGACAAGCAGAAGATCATTTTAAGGCCTCCGTAGATCAGTCTAATTCGTCCTCCACGTCCCACAGATGCTCTATCAGATAGAAATCTGGGGAACTTGGAGGCCAAGTCAACACCTTGAACCACCCCTTGAACCCTCTCTCATGTTCCCCAAACCATTCCTGAACAATTGTTGCAGTGTGGCTGGATACATTACCCAGCTGATACTCCCTATTTAAACAGTGCTGCAGATGAGATACAACAGTGCTCCCCAATAGCAATGACTTCTTTCAGCAGGATAATGTTCTACCACACTGCAAAAACTGTCCAGTAATGGGTTTAGAACATGAGAAAGAATTCAAGGTGTTTAATTCCCCACATCTCTGTCTGAGCAACCAATTGTTGGATGTGCTGTAAAAATTAGTCCAATCCACAAAAACCCTTGCAAATTACAGGACTTGATCTGCTGCCAACAACTTGGTGGCAAATACCACAGAGGTCTTGTGAAGTCCAGACTTTGACAAAACGGAACTGTTATGTTGGCACAATGGGAACCTAGAAAATGTAAGACTGCTATATAAGAATTTGAGCATGGCAATTTGTGAATCGACCCAATGTAGTACACTTGTACTACAACTAGAGGGGGTAGCAAAAGGCATGTCAGGGAATCTGGGCCCGTATTCACAAAGAATCTTAGAATTCTCTCAGAGAGCTCCTATCTTAGCCTAAAAAGTCCTATCTGGG
>JBBPDH010000124.1:5651657-5663517 GCA_037974565.1 Clupeocharax schoutedeni
GTTTCACTTTTTGAATGGAATTAGTGAAATAAATCAACTTTTTGAAGATATTCTAATTATATGACCAGCACCTGTATCTTCCCATTAAGTAACTTAATATAGTAGGTTTTACCCATCTCAATGAAAAGGAACGGTCAAGTCATTCGATCCAACAGTTCAAACCCACGTGTTCGGTTAAGAGAACCAAATTTCAGAAAGAAAATACCACCACGAGCCAGCCAGGAGTCGAACCTAGAATCTTCTGATCCGTAGTCAGACGCGTTATCCATTGCGCCACTGGCCCTGTGAGGTAACCTCACACTGATAATATAGACAACCAATGAAATCAAGAGAAGCTCATCCCTCAGCCAATAGTGTTAGTTCTCTTTTCTATGGCGGTATTTTTGTTGTTGATGTGGACTGAGGACTTCGGCTAGTTGGGACTCACCTGATCTTAAAAAGTGTTTTAATTCGATAATTAATCATTTTAAATCTGTGTTTAGTTACATATTGAAGATCACCATCCGTTTATACATCTACCGGTTTTTTTTTACTTACTTACTTTCTTCTTTCTAAACATTTTTGAAAGAGGTATAATAATATGAGGTATAACAATTCCAAAATATTAAACAAGCAGTACACACACGCATATACCTATACGAATACACTGGTCTCCGCTAGATGTTTTTTTTTTATTTATATATTTTATACATACAAAAATAAGCTCTGCAAACTGCTCGTTGCACTGTACATTCCTGCAATGACAACAGGTTCTATTATATTATATTCCGTATTTATATATTTTTGTAATGTTTGTAAATTTTACTTTTATATTATACCATGTGTTGTATAGCTTTTTATTTCATTGGTTATTTTAAAATGCTGCTTATACTTTCTTCTGTTCTACTCTACACTTTGCTGCTGTAACAATTCGCATTTTCCCAACCTTGCGATTAACAACCTGTTATCTCGCCTTTAAAAGGTCATTCGTTCTAACAAATTAAACGAGTGTGTTCTGTTAATAGAATTTAACTTCCCAAGAAAAGCAATCCGAGCCAGCCAGGAGTCGAACCTAGAATCTTCTGATCCGTAGTCAGACGCGTTATCCATTGCGCCACTGGCCCACTATACTGAACTCTCTAAAAACCTGACTTGTGTGTGATGATTGGCAATACGCTTCAGACGGAAGGCGGGACTCAATTTAATAGACCAACCATGAAACGTTACGAAAAAGGAAGAACCTTGTGACGCAACTGGCGGGAGTTTTCATCAAAGGTTTTCTGAGACATACGGAGCGTCTAAGTTTACTTGAGGAATTGCATTAGCAACAACACCTGCAACCAGGTAATGTTCTTGTTTCTGAGGCCAAAGGAAGAAGGCGTACGGGCAGTATGTTTAAAAATTCTTGGCTAGAAAGTGTTTTACTGCTAAATAAATGTGCTGTTCTGAACAATAACATGCAAACACGTCAGCTCGTAAACAGACAAGTACCAAACTTTTTTGTATATGGCGTTAAGCTCGTTGTGGGTTTGTGCCTCTGTAGAACTAAGAAAGCGTGATCTGTCATCTTTGTTAAGTCGAAGACAGTAAGCTTGTCCAAGTTGTCAGTGGAAAAAAACTGACACACTGGTACTGATAGGAGCTGTATCTATTTCAGTGATGTGGCAGATGCACAAATATGAGCATACACCATATGGACAAAAGTATTGGGACATTACACCAGCAGACTAATGAAATTGCACTCAGATTCAGATACTATAATATGGCGTTTGACCCCATTCTCCACCTACTCCCCCTACCTGGCCTAAACCTTGAAAAACAGCGATGTCCCAATATTTTGTCCATATAGTCCCTCCTGTTTGATGAGTAGAGACAGCTTGACTACTAGTTGCTTAAAATGTATTTGTAAGTGAATGTTTCGGGCTTCGTCGCTGTAGGACACAAAACAGAAGTCATCAGCATTAAGATCAGTTCAAATTACATAATTTGAATTAAGTACAGCCAGGGAAAACAGAAACAGTGAAATAATGTCATTAACACCATACACCTTTTTAATTTTATAGAATGATCACACTGTAATAATAATAATAATAATAATAATAATGCATGTTATTTTACCTGTCTGTTCTGTGTGATCTTATTATTGCTGACACACTCACAACTTTCACAGAGCACATGACCTGCTCAGTCTTGCCAGCTTTGTTTGACACCTTACAAATGTGATCCAGAGGATCTAGACGTGTGTTATTTAATGATGCATGCTGTGTTTAAAGGTTCCCAGACCTGCATATGTGTGCAGTATGAAGACCGCCATTGACAAGATTCTGTCTTTATCTGAGGGAGACGGTATAAAGGAGCTTGAACTTCACCTCACTTCTTTGCCTCATGATAAGGTTTGCAATATTAAACGTTTAACTGCTTATTCTATTTTTTTCATAGCTGGTCATTGAAAAAACGAGGAGAGCTGGTTTCTCATCTTTTAATCTTCTTTCTAAAATATGTGATCTTGCTGCAAGCATGTTGTAAAATAAATGCTCACTTTCTGATGACAATCATCACCAGTAAGGCATAAAGTTAAATGTATCTGTTATGGTAACACATGTCTGGCATTTATGCTCAAATAATAATTTTCATAGTTGACAGTTTTGTTGAGGTGTGCCAATTTTAGTTCTTTTAATCTCTACTTTTGCAGTTGACTGCACTGATCACAGATGCTGCTTTGAAAGGAAAGGATTCAGCAGCCCTGATCAAGGCCATTTTCAGAGGTAATTAGACAATAATATTAGGATTTCTTTTACAAAAGGATCTTAAACACTTAAACAGGATGATTAAACACTGATCTCTGTACGTGTCTCATTTGAGGCTCCCCGATGAGTGGTTCAGATGGAGTCAACCGTAGATTGTGTGTGTATAAGCACTGCATTCCTCTCTGTAAATCTGGAGACTTGCAGACAGAAGTGGCTTCAGACATAATTGGGCTGCTCATGTTGGAGGTGAGAGTGCACATTTGATCAGGACACTTTATTAATTTGTACAAATCATGCATCTGTTTCCATTTTATTGTTTGTAACCATTGTCTGCTGAGCATGCATACCTAAAGGTTCTTATCTTGAACAACTTCATTGTTTTTGATTCTTATTTTTTTTTAGCTTTTGCTGACGTTTAGGATGGAAATGTTTCTCGAGAAATAAGGTGGTGACTTTTTTGTTTGTTTGGGTTTTTTTTTTTTTTTCCCTTCATTCTGTTCCACCTTTCACTGTTATAGACACATACTCTGCCTGGCCATGCACTAGCAGCATTAGCATCTCTCTTTGTGGATGCTATTAAAGTTGGTGAAATGGGTAACGGTAAATCACTGGAGCTCTTCCCCACTATCCTAACTGCCCTGGCTGCAACCGAGGCCATAGCCTATGGCAAAGGTAAAAACAAGTTTTTTTATTGTCAAATCACAGTTGTCTGTATGCAGCATGATAGTTTGTGTGTGTGTGTGTGTGTGTATTCACATGCATGGGGTTAGGATAAAAAGGTAGACCTCCAAACCTCAGTGACAAGATTTCTTGAATAATGCGTGTTTGCTTCAATTTTACTTTTTGTTTTTCATTCTGTGTTTAGGTGAGTTAAGTGGAGATGAGTACAAAAAGCAACTGATCAACAGTCTTTGCTCAAGCAGGTAATAATTTAAAAATGCGTTTCATTACCAGGAGTGTCACAATATATGTATTTTCAGGTTTGATACAATGACATAAGTTTTTGATGCATATCCGTGATCCAAGCATGTTCAGCTATGCTGTCCCATTGAAAAGATGCAGTAGCTGGTTTCTTGACCCTCAGTCTCCCAGTGTTGGTAGTGTTGTCTCACTAGGGGGAATCTTAGCTGGTGGGTGGAACTGGACATGCGTAAATAAGGGAGTGATTGAGCTGTTCAGTTTCTCCAATCCTCTTCTTATGTTCCTCACAAGTTTCTTCTGTTCTGTGTTCTCCTTACAGATGGGACCCACAGTGTGTAATCCACCTCACCACCATGTTCAGGTTCGAAAGAGTCCCAGTCTGTCTCCTTATATTGTATCTGTATCTCCTCCTTAAACATTAAGGCCCTTCAGTGTGATGTTCATCCTTCTGTCTTGTCTTGACGTCATGGTGCTTTTTAACCTCTCCCCTCTGTGTCTGAGTGTTCCTCAAGGGTTCGTTTTTTTTTTCTCTCACAGAGATGTCCCATTATCTCCAGAGGAGCTGCAGTTTTTGATTGAAAAAATCTTAAGAATGTTCATCAAGCTGGACCTACAGGAGATCCCTCCTTTGGTGTACCAGATGCTCCTACTGTCTGGCAAGGTCTGCTGGCCTTACTATCATTTATATTACACGATTATGGGGCACTTACATATGCAAATTTGTATTAGCTGAAATATTGTGTATATTATAATCTTTATAGATGGGGAATCTGTGTCTCTTTTGGGCAGGGATGTAAAAAGCTTGTGTTGGAGGGAATTATTAACTACTTTCGAGAGCAGGACTTGCAACAGAAAGAGGAGCAAAAAGAAGGAGAGTAAGTATGACCTTTTAGGTTTATTTCTTTGTTTTAATTAGGTTTTTTGTTATAAAATATGGACCTCACATTGAGGTTATTTTTCAGATTAATCAATCTATACTTTCGTTAAGAATAAGACTATTATGTCTTGGCTAAATGTATTCAAACTAACCGTGTCATCAGGAGTATGGATGTTGAGGTGCAGACCATCCCACAGGACCAGCTAAGGCATGTGGAGGGAACGGCCATCTTGCACATCGTATTTGCGATTCGCCTTGACCACGAGCTTGGCAGAGAGTTCTTAAAAAGCCTCAAGGTGATTTCTCTCACTCTCGCCCTCATTCGTGTTCTTGGTGTCTCAGACTCTGTTTGGTTACTCGTTTTCTATTGTTTATCAGTTCTGTAGTCTTTCTATTCTACGGGCTGTTTTTTTATGGACTTGTGCAGTACAGCACTAGAATACAGCATATAAATGCTAGAAATCTTCAAGGAGCACTTTGGCGACTAACTATGTCTCTTTCCTACTGCTTACTTGTTTCTAAAAAAATGTATATATATTTTCCCTTGACTTCCCTTCTCTATGATTTGCGTTGTTCTTCTCTATGGCTTATGTATTGTTGGGTTAGGTGTTGGCTAGTTATTATGTGACAGTTGTTGTATAGATGCTCTGACTGCAGTATGACATGGGTTTAAGCTATTTTTCAGGTAAGAAACAGTTGTGGACTTCTTAAGCACTGATGTACGTCGATCTGGACAAGAGCGTCAGCTAAATGCCGTAAATGTAAATGGACATAGGCCGCAGAGCTGTCATCCAGTTTCAGAATGGATATTATGTGTGAAGAACGAGGATTATACTGTCTGAATAATGAATGGGTATTGAGTGTTCACTGGAATTATGTAGCATATAATCATTATTGCCTATTGGCTTGATGGCTGTTGAGATTTACTTGTTCTATTAGATTTTAGGGCCTGAGAGTAAGGAAAGTGATGATGTAGTGACCATATAGAAAAAGCACAACATTTACGATGCTGTAAAAAGGTTACGTGTATATATATTATTTTACCAGTAAGTTCATTTGGTGTCTGTTTTTATCTCTGTTGGTTTCTTAGGGTCAGCCTCTGTGTCCTTTCAGTATTGCTCTGCTGCTTTCTGTGGCTCGCGTTCAGCGCTACGAAGAACAAGTATGATCTCCTTATCCACTAGATTACTATACACCAGTATTTCTTTCTCTCAGATAATAAATGACATATTCCATAGCTGTATTTGAGGTTGTCCCAACACTGTGCATTTCTGGCTTTGCTGCTTAATCATTTATGATGAGCCAATGAGATATACAAATGATCTTTGTAGCATTCGGTCATAAAATTATTCTGATTCACTGCTTCTTGAATGGAGAGCCTTGTTCCAGATGATATAGTATGATGGGCAATCAAAACCCTTTTTGGTGATCTGGGTAAAGCAAATTTGGAACAAGTAAGACATTTCGGCTTCATGGGGATATACAGCTCCAGGAGAAAACTAAGAGACCACTGCAAATTATTTTTAAATCTGCATCTCTGTGAGTATGGCAGCCATTCCATGCCAGTGTTGTTAAATGTCTGCACAAGCACCTCATTCTGCTTTATGAGGTACTGATTAGTGATCACCTGAATCACATCTTATTTATTGAGGAAAAGTATAAGACACGTTGCTGTAATCAACGCTCTCCTCTCACAATGTGACCAATTGGATGGCAAAACACTACTAGCAGTATGTCAAAGGTAATTACTGCCATTTTGAGTGAACAAGATTTGTTTTTGAAATATTCAAGTTCTGTAATCACTGCACTATTTCTCTTATTTTGATGTGTTGTCTTTTCCTTTAAATTTATTCTTTAAAGAACAATATTGGTATTTAGAGATGAGGAGAGATACGGTCTGAAGTTCTTTAAAACTAAGGCAGAGCTGTTCAGTTCAATACTCGCACCTATAAAAGATAAAACCTGGGAAACTGAACATTTTTGCAGTGGTCACTTATTTTTTCCAGAGCTGTATTTGACTAAACTGGGTGTGTGCAGTGCAACATGACACCATTAATAAACTTGTCCCCCTGAATTGTTCCTCTCCCATCTCACTGTCCGTTTTATTGTTGTTCAGGTGTTTGAGTTCCTGAAAGGAACAATCATTAAGAATTTCAAGGACGAGCAGGTTCTGCAGGGCTCTAAGCTTCTGCAGGACCTGTTACCCCCTTGCCACAGTGTTTCCCAAATGATTCTGGACACGGTCAAAAACAGGTCAGCACAAGCTCAGCAAACAAAATCTACCATCAAGACCTAAGGGTCCATTTAGCCTTATTTCACCTCAAACTCAGAACCTTTTTCTTTTACATATTCATCATTTTTAGTTATTTGTTTTATTTATCCTAAAATGATACTGTAACCACAGTGGTAGTGTGTGACTTGTGCTATGCTATAACACTTGTACCCTCCACCTTCATCCGCAAAATGATTCAGTTGTAAACTGCTCTGGATAAGAATCTGCTAAATGTGTAAATGCAATTTGGTCATTCTGCAGTGTATTTGGCTGGGACCATGTCACACAGAGCCTGGTACAGTTAGGCTTTATCCTCATGGACTCCTTTGGACCAAAGGCAGGGCCTTTTGGGAAGAACACTGAAGCCCCCACCACTACAGCTAAAACCCCCTCTCAGCTTGCATGTCGACTTGGTGGAGAAGTACTACTTGAAAGCTTCAAAGTAAAGTGTCAAACATTTTCTTCAGCATTCCTTAAGTAGTAAACTTTACATTAAATTATAAAGATTTATTCGAAACACCTTTTTTCTCAGATGCATGAGCCAATCAGAGGCGAGGTCCTGGAACAAGTCCTAAATCGTTTGGTTACTAAGACAGCTTCACCAGTCACCCATTTCATTGGTATGGAATGTAGAATAAGCAGCCCTTTATGAAATCTCTTTTCTGTTTTCTTTTACTTCATTTTTTTTACCTCGTGTTTATCTTGGTCCAGAGCTTCTTTCCAACATTGTCATCTCTGCTCCGATGATCCTTCTGGAGTCCTCCTCAAAAGTGACAGAAACCTTTGATCAACTGTCTTTTCTCCCTCTTGGCACTGTGCAGGGACTCCTTAAAGCTATACAGGTAATCACATTGATTAACTAGTATATTCTCTTCAAAAGGAGTTCAAACATATCGTGTGATCAGTTGTTTGGATTTCCCACAGGCTTTATTGTTTTCATAAATAAGCTGTAGACCTCTCTAGTATTCATTGCACACAGAATGTTGTCTTTCTGTTGTTTTCTTTCCTCAGCCACTTCTAAAGGTCAGCATGTCCTTAAAGGATGCTCTGATTCTGGTTCTGAGAAAAGCCATGTTCTCCAGGTATGAAAACTTCATTTACAGTCTTCTTCCTCACTGTTATGGTCCTGCCTCTGTTTCGGGAGTCCGAACTAGCTGCCAACGTTCTCTCTTTTGGTGTGTCTCTTTGTGAAGTGTTTCTTTAGTGAAGTGTATCCTTGGTGAAGTGTTCTTTAGTGGAGGGTGTTTCTCTTTTAGAATTTGTACCTTGAGCAGCTTTGTGTTATGTATTAGTTTGCTTCGTTAGGAAAAAAAATTTATCCTTGATAGTCTTGTGAAGACTTCATTCCGAGGCTTTGTTTCCAGCTTCATTCCATGAAAGAGTCATGGTGTGTAGCTTGCCTCATTAGATAGAAGATTAGCTTGCTTCGCTAGATGGAAATTTATCCTTGTTAGTCTTTGAAGACTTCGTTCTGAGGCTTCGTTCCAGCTTCATTCCCTGAGAGTTTCGTGGTGTGTAGATTGTCTCATTAGCCGTTCTTTCTTACCCTCTAAGCAAATGTAAAATTGATATTTAAAGATGCCTAAACCTTACCTGGAACTCCTTTTCTCTCTGTAGTCAACTGGATGGACGGAAATCCGCAGTGGCTGGATTCCTCTTGCTGCTGAAGAATTTTCGGGTCTTGGGAAGTCTAGCCTCTAGTCAGTCCAGCCAGGCACTGACCTCTAGCCAGGTGACAGACATGGCAGATATCACAATATTTATAACCTGCACTTTAGATCAGCTTCCTGAGGCTGTGCATATTGTACTGAAAAATGTCTATAAATGACTGTTTCAGGTCCAGGCAGATGTCCACTCGCGCTATAATTCCGCTGCTAACGAAGCATTTTGTTTGGAGATTCTCAGCAGCCTTCGCCGCTGCCTCAGCCAGCAGGCAGATGTACGGCTCATGCTCTATGAGGTCAGATTCTACTCCTTCCTTTGTCCCCTGCACTGAATCGTGGACATTTGGTGCTCATTTTACAATTGGTTCAATGTCCCAGTTCCACCAAACAAGTGTCAATGTGCAGACCAACTTAATAATAACTGTCCCTTTGCTCTAAGCAGCTGAGGCAACAATGTTATCAGGCTGATGATTAGATTTGGCTGACATTTCCATGCAATGTTTGATGACTCAGTTATTGTACTCTGGATCATTGTTTGAGACACTGGGTTTATGTGCTAAAACTATATTGCATATAATATTTCCCATATCTGTCTCCCTGTTGTGATAATGTTAAAAATAGTAGTGGTAACAGTAGTATTGGTATTAATCCTGCAAACTATGAATTTGTTTTTGTTTGTTTGTTTGTTTGTTTGTTTAGGGTTTTCATGACGTTCTTCGTCGCAACTCCCAGCTGGCAGGTTCCATCATGCATACCCTTCTATCACAGGTGAGCAGAGTGTTGGTATAACTTTGTGCCTCAAGCTTTTATTTAATAATCCTAAAATTGTCATACGTCTGTGTGTATGTCTATGTCTGACACCCAGCTAAGACGATACTATGAGCCAGAGCAGGACCTCTTGCCTCCTGTGAAGTTGGAGTCATGTATAACTGCACAGGGAGACCAAGTCTTTCTTCAAGAACCTCTGGTAATATACCCTCTGAACAGTCACCACTGTAAAGTCTGGAATCTTCCTGTATGTTTTGTTTTTGTTGGTTGTTTGTGTGTTTTTTTAACCCCTTTCCCTTTTTCTTTCCTCCAGGCTCATTTATTTTCCTGTACAGTCCACTGCTTGCTGTGGCATCAGACTGTGTGTAATACTGCTGGTGGTGGGATTGATGATGAAAATGAGGAAGATGAGGGAGGGTTCCAGAATGAGCTTGAAACTATCTTGGAGAGTGCAACTAGACGAATGATCAAGAGCGACCTGGAGGACTTTGAGCTTGTATGTTTCAAGACGAGTTGCAGAAACTCTACCCTCACACACTTACTGTGAAATTGGTCTGTGATAAACAGCTTGTGGCAATATTTGTCTTACAGGACAAGTCTGCAGAGTTCTCCATGGCATCCAGTGTTGGTGTGAAGAACAGTATTTATGCTGTTCTAGTTTTGGGAATGTATGAGGTTCTCATAGAATACAATTTCCTCATAGGCAACTACAGGTAATCTGACCTGTATATGGAGCTTTCTTACACTGACTTGTGTCTTATTTCATACTTCAGAATCAGCAGATTGTGTTATACTGCGCCTTTTTGTTTGTGCATTGAGCAGTAAGAACCGCTTTCAGGAAGTACTGGAGCTCTTTAATCGTTACCATAAGCTATCTGAGATCTTGAGGGAAAAGTCCGGAAAGGGCAGAACGTCTTCCAGCAAACCCCCACGTAGTCTGCTGTCAATAGGATTCGTGTCCACCCTCCTCAGTGCTCTCTTCCGGTAGGTCATGCTGATTGTGGGAGAAAAAGCACTACGTGTGAAGCTGTATGCATTTTTTGACAAGACACACATATACATAATCAACCCAAATGTAGTTGATCTAAGAAAGCAGACTTCAGACAGCGAATCAAACATCTTATCTGATCAACTAAAAGTTCATGTTTGGGGGGGAAAGTGTATTAAAAGGTATTATGCCGAAATGTATTTCACTTCATTACATTACTTTACAATCATATGGCAGACACTTTTAGCCAAAGCAACTAACAATATCAGGACAGTGTGAGAACCAGAGGATAGTATTAAGTGCTAAACCTTTATGTAAAGATGGTTTATTAGGAGAGTAGATGCTCCTTCTTTACTTAAATAAGAACTATTCCATGCTGATCACTGAACGTCTGCCCAAGACACGCTCTGCTTGCAAAACACTGGAGCTGCATGTATTATGTATTACTGTTGAATGGCAGTTCTGAATGGACTAGGTGATATGTGGGTTTTTTGTTCTTCTATCCAGAGACAGCGCTCAGACACACGAGGAGAGCCTGTCAGTGCTGCGCTCCAGTGGGGAGTTCATGCGCTACAGTGTGAGTGTTGCCCTGCAGAAAATCCAACAGCTGGAGGAAACGGGCCACACAGATGGGCCTGAGGGTCAGAATCCTGACAAGACATTCCGCTACCTTTGCGATATCACCAGGTCTTACTTTACTCCGAACTATTCCACACTGGCTTTTTATTAAATTTAGAGTCACAGTCAATATACATGTTCCTATTTGTGTAATATACTTGTTCCTAATTGCAAAAATTAACATTATCTTTCCTTTGCATTTATATTACCGTTCTGTGTTCATATTTCCAGAAAAAAAAATGTACTGACATGTAAAAAATGTTTTTCTTTGGGGAAAACAAAACTGAACATAGTACTAACTTTACCTCAGGTTCAGATCCTACTAAACTGTGCTCTGTTGCATATGGACATAAATATGGTATTGAAGGGAGGTTTAGAGTCTCCTCTTTATTCTTTCACTGAGCTACCAGAAGTAAAAAAAAAAAAAATATATATATATATATATAACATGTCTTTGTTGTTAACTGTGTTGGAGGTAACTAAGACTTCTAAGGGTCTTTTATCATCATTCAGTGTGCTGATGTGGCGGTACACTAATATTCCATCAGCCGTGGAGGATGCTGGGAAGAAGGAGAAGAGTCACAGTGTGTCTCTGCTCTGTTTGGAAGGGCTGCTGCGCATCTTCAGTACAGTGATCCAGCAGTACCCCAGTAAAGTGGGCAGCTTCCTGTGCTCTATCGGTGGGTTGTTTTATCCTCCTAAATGAGTGTTTTCCCTTTGTGAAATTGGAATAGGTCTTATCACTGTTTTCTCCAGCATCAGCAATGACACTGTATTTCTTTCCCTTTAAGATGTGTCTGGGGAGATGGAGGATGAAGCTGAAAAGTCCAACCTGACAGAAAAAACTCCCTTCTACATCCGTCAGTTTCAGGTAGAACTATTTTTCTGATCCTGCACAGCTTTGTAAGAAGCATAGAAGATATTTCGTCACTATAGAGTTGGTGTTCTGATAGTTGATTACTTGAATTTAGTTAACATAGTTGAGATTACTTGATTTACATTGTGTATTAACAGGTTTGAGTCTGC
>JBBPDH010000124.1:5676695-5691008 GCA_037974565.1 Clupeocharax schoutedeni
GGTTCAGGATACATTTCACTGTGTGTTGTACTTGTATGACTGCATGTGACAAATAAAGTATCTTGAATCTTGAATTATTATGTGCTCCAATTCCCTATATCCTGCACACAGTGCCTGGGACTTGCACATATCAATTGCTTGTAAGTATACAGACCCCTGGGCCCTCAGTGCGTCGACCAAGCTTCTTCATGTGCTCCTTAACTTCTTGCAGACCTCGTCTCTTCCCGTACTTGCTGGCCATCCAGAGTGATCGCTGGAAACCTGTCAGCCCTGAAATAGCCATGTGGAGGCTCATCGTGTCCAGGAAACGCATCTTTGAGCCCTAATTAAGTTCAACAATACAAAAGGAAAATGTTTAACTGATCAGTCAGCACCCCAGTATAAAAGAATAGTAAACACCGCTTTATAGCTGTAGTAGTTCTAAATAATGAAACTGAAGTCCTAAAGGAATCAACCAAGAGCCTAAATGCCCCAAAAATGTCTAAAATATCTTTAGTATTTCACACACAAATCCAAAATACATACTTTCAGAAGATACTGTTCTTTAATGTGTGCTCGGTCAAAGCTGACATTGTGTCCCACAACGAGCCTTTCCTTCCACTGTCCACTCTTAGGTCTGCTGGAGTTTGGTGGAGTCTCCAGTGGGATGAGGTCTGCTAATGTGAGCTGACTGGACCAGGTGTACCTCTCCTCGACAAGTCTCTTACTGCACCATGAGTACCTGGGGAAATCAATCCATCAGTCAATCAACCAACACTCATTCACATCTGTTTTAGTTTTTTGACTGTCATGAACACAGTTGCCCTTCTGATCACATCAGCAGTATTTAGTTGGTTAGATTTATGTAATGCAGGGAAAACAAGAACCGAAGGATGTGTCTCACCAGGCCGTTGGAGACACAGCCACTGCCAGGGTGGGACAGTGACCCTCTGCCATGCAGACTTCCACATCAAAAACCAGAGCATTCTCCTCTGGGAAATCCACCTTCTGTTGTTGTCCATCTGGCCTATACTGTGTCCAGCCCACTTCCCAAGCCCAAGTTTTGGGCATCCGAGGGAGTTTTGTTTGTTGGAGCCAACTTGCTGCTACTAGGTAAGGAAGGCTTTGCGTCTTGGCCAGAATGCAAAAGTGGGCGCCAATGTCTTCACCATACAGCTTCGGCAATTTAAATTTCACATCGGGTAACAGTCCTGCCTCTTTCCCCCAAAGTTTCTGTTTCTCCAAATGCCTAATGCTTCGCTCCACATCCTCCGGTGCGTACTCCTGCTCTGAGCTGCCAAAGATCTGCTCTTGAAGGTTCCTGGAGAGCATCTGGATGTTCAGGGGGTTTATGCGGGTCTCGTTGGAGCCCTGTTGGAGCTCCGCCTTGGCTGCAGCTGTACACCATCTCCTCCACAGAGCAGCCGAGCAGCATTGCCACGGCTGATAGGACAATAACCGGAGCATCTCCCTTTAACATACAGTGACTAATCAGGTCCTGTAAAAACAAATTGCAGACAAAAGGTCAAACCCCAATAGCCTGAGCAATAACATCAATCTCAGAGCTTTGCAGCCTTAAATCTACTTGTACGAACTCAACAGCTTACAGTCCTCAGTAGGTGAATGAAGTACACTATATGGACAAAAGTACTAGGATGCCTGACGTTAGACCACATGGGACTTTGCATTCAAATACTGAGTTTAAATATGGAGTTAGCCCACTGATGTTGGACGAGAAGACCTGACTCGCAATCTTTGTTCTAGTTCATCCCAAAGGTGTTTGATGTGGTTGAGGTCAGGGCTCTGTTCGGGCAGTCAAGTTCTTCCAGACCGAACTCATCCAAACATGTTTTTATGGACCTTGCTTGGTCCACTGGGGAACACGGTAATGCTGGATTAGAAAATGACCTTCCTTAAACTGTGTCCACAAAATTGGCAGCATTGCGTTGACCAAACTTGGTATGCTGAGGTATTAAGATTGCACTTCACTAGAAGTAAGAAGCCTAACTAAAACTGTGTCCATATAGTGTATTTTGGCTTACTTTTGCAAAAAAGATCTTCCCTACAGCAAAGAAGCTATAGAAATAAAACAGCGAGCATAAAGAGGTATAGAGGTGGAGATTTCTTAAAAGACTTACCAGACAAAACGATGCATCATCCACATGTGTACAGGGAGAGGGAGCAACAGAAGCACTTGCACCTGTGTTTAAAACAGAGCTGTAGGGTCTACAATACAATACAAAAGCTTTTCTTTCAATTATTTTAAAAGTTGCAGGTGTTTATAATCTGCTCATCCTGTAGCCTGTTCCGTTGTATATACCAAACGCTCACGAGTCCACCTGTTTGTGTCTATGTGTGAATGTAAGTGTGTTTGCCTGTGTGTGTGTGGTGGGGGGGGTCTGACAGGCTGAACCCACATCCATCGTGACCTCTCCAACAAAAACGGTCTTTTCCTCTCCACAGCGACCCTTCGTGGCTGAGGGTGGTGGGAACAGCTCAGAAATATTAACTTAAACGATTAATTAAATACGTATTTATCAACTACACGTCGAATTAGCCCTCGTTTGTGTAGTAATCCATTAGTCTGTCATGTTAAGATATGCATTTCTGAAAAACAGTTTCGGTGTATTTAAATATATTTTTTTTAAAAAACTGCAATTGCGGTGCTTGTACAATAGAAATCTTATTTCTTCAAACGACCTGACATTAATGCCTTCACAGGAGTCCATTTATGGTTAATAAAGTGCGAACAAAAATGTGTATGCTTCCTTCACGTGAGTAAGACTGAAAAGGGAAGGATTTTCCCGCCACTCCAGAGGCCTCGTGGCCTAATGGATAAGGCGTCTGACTTCGGATCAGAAGATTGCAGGTTCGAGTCCTGCCGGGGTCGAAATTTTCTGCTTTTCCTGTTTTTCTCACCCAAACAGTGAGAAAACGTGAACAGATTGAATCTGATCCCACATAGGCCACGTTAAATATTTACTCGTGTACGGTCACTGTTACTTGATATATTGAACTCATATTTTGGTTCGAATGCAGGTAGCACTGCATCATGAAAATGCATTTGAAACTGATTTATTCAAGGACAGCTTACTGACAAGTACACTGGATCATACAAATAATCATGCAAAAGAAGACCAATAAAATAGACAATAAACTTATTAAAAATAACAAATAAAAAATAGTCTCAAATCAGTGCCAGACAACAAACGGGTGCAGTTTAGGGGCAAGATAAGGGAGGTAAGGAAGCTTGAAGAGGTTAGTTTAATGACAGGATTTGAATGCAAGAAAACAGTAAATGTTGTAGATTTTCAGAATAAGGACGGTCAGAGAGTTAAATAATCTAAACCTCAAGGTGGGCAAACAAGCAGGTGTATTGATTGCATTTTTAGCTTACATTGATTTTAAGGAAATGCATCGGTTAATTCACTCTGGTCACTGAGTACAAACTGTATGTTTCGTAAATCACATCATTGTAAATCAGAATGAGAAAATCTTATTGATCCCTGAGCAAATTGATTATGTTATGACTACACAGACACACACAGGCAAGAACAATATAAAATATAAAGCCTGAATTAAATGCCAAATTAGATCTCAGTAGAAAACACTACTGGAGTACTCTAGTCTAAATGTACCTGCTGCTCAGTTTAGTGCAGTTTATTAAGAGACTTATATGCAGCTGTCTGAAAGTGTAAAAAAAAAATGTAATGCATGCTAACATGGAAGTATTTTCAAAATTAAGATGTATGTTTGGTACACTATATGGACACAAGTACTGGGTCACACCTATTTTTTCAGGGTATGGGCTAGGCATCTTTATTCCAATGAAGGCCAGCCTTAATACTTCAGCATATTAAGACATTTTTGACTGCATGCTTCCAAGTTTGTGGACACAGTTTGGGAAAGAACCTTTTCTGTACCAGCATGAATGTGTCCCAGTGCACAAAGCAAGTTCCATAAAGACATGGTTGGTATGAGTTCAGTGTGGAAGAGCGTGACTGGTCCACACAGAGCCCTGACCTCAACCCCATCCAACACCTTTGGGATGAACTGGAATATAGATTGCGAGCCAGACATTCTCGTCCAGCATCAGTGCTCTACATAAAGAGTGGACACAAATTCCCACACAAACTATTAAATCTTGTGGAAAGTCTTCCAAAAAGAGTGAAGGCTGTTATGGTTGCAAGGCGGGTTGACTCCATATTAAAGTATATGTATTTGAAGGCAGTGTCATTAATGTGCCTGTTTTTGTAATGGTCAAGGGTCCCAAAACTTTTGCCCATATAGTGTATTTCAAGCAGTCCTTTTTACTGTTTATTAAAGAGGTGGTCATTACTGCAGTAGCGTATTCTCACCACCAGGGGACATTATCGTCCCACATTACTGAACCCAGTGGTACTGCTTGGCTGTAATGTTTTTTGTGTGCTATCATTTTGCCCTTTACTCAATATTCTCTGCAATTGTTAAATGTTTGAAACGACTAAAAAATCCCAAATTTCTACAATGTGTGGGAATTACCTGTTTTTATTCTGAGACTATAGGATTTCGTATGGGCTAATTATTTAATTCTGGTGCCTTCAGTTCAGGACACGTTAGAGTTTGAATACCACTTTAAATATATTCTGTATAATGTACTGGTGTATATCTGCGTTCTATATAATCTTTAACATTAAGACTTTATGGTGAAGACAACGTGTTTGCTGGGAAGGAGGAAGCCTCAAGGATCCCTAGAACAAATGGTCAAAAACCTTTACAAACCGTAACCTGCGTAATTAACGTACTCACTGAATTAGAGGCAAACGCAAGCAGCGTAGCCCACTGCAGCACGTGTTTCCACAAACGAAACACAAATCTGGGCTGAAATTAGAAAGAAGGGCAGTTTAGACTGACGATTTTTGCATCGCTGCGCAGAAAGACTAATGTGAATTATATAATCTGTTTACAGAAAAAGGAAGATACACGGGGTATATAAACATAACCCATATGCGTAGCCTACATCCTGTCCACATCTTTTTGTTAGGCCTACACTGTGTGAAAAGGAAAATGAACCTTTTTAGGATTTAAGAAGATTTTACTTAAATATTATGCAAGGCTTGGGATTCGTAATGGGTAAAATCATCCACATTTCAGAGTGGATTTATTTAAGCACCATTCTAGCACCAGTTAATTTATAATGACACAAATAATCAAACCATAATAAAAAAGGTACTTTTATATCATCCTGGGGACATTGCAGGTGATCCTTACAATAAACAAAATGCACACACACACACACACACACACACACACACACGCAAACACATATCATATGTATGGTCAAGATTATTTATTTCAGCAACTATTTCATGAATAAAGCTAATCTTCCCACACACATTTTTTATTAAAAGCTGTGAAACACTGTCATGCTTTTAAGATTTCTGCAGACTAAACTTTTCCCGCCAGCTTTCATGCTAAAAGGGGAAAGAACTGAAAGGGCCCACTGAATGGGCCCTTGTCTTAGATCAGAATTAGTTTTTCTTTAGCTTGGGGGGCTTGTGTGTGTGTGTGTGTGTGTGTGTGTGTGCGTGTATTGGGGGGTGCCTTAAACAAACTACTGTGAGTGTGTGCAAAAGCAGCCGTCATGAGGATACATCAAATTAGCATGCTTAGGAGCTCAGGCACGTTTTGTCGCAACTGAAAAGCCTGGCCAGACTCTGACTGATGCTATTCATGGCCGGGGAGAGAGGTCAGGAGGTTGGGGCAGTTCACAAGCTCCGCCACCATTCTTATGCTAACCTATAACAGAGCCTACATCCTCCGGCCCAGAGCTCCCAGTTTAAAGGAGCACCCTCTGCTTCCAAAAGGGAGCGAGTCCTGGAGACTTTAGCTAGCCTGACGAAACTGAAGCAAGGCTTAGACCTTTGCTGAAAGCTCCTGGTGTACTTAACTGTGAGGTCTTACAAGCTGTGAACAAAAATAGTGTTTAGACATATCAGGCTAGCTACTCAATAAAGAAACAGAAAAGAAAAGAGGGCATGAAATCTAGGGCTCGACCGCACCTCTATTACAACTGTCCAAAAAAGAGAGAAAGACAGAAAGAAAAGAAAAGAAACAGGGACTGTTCTTATAGCTGCCCACTAAGTTCACCCTGAAGCCCTGGAGTCTCGTCTACAAGTTTGTTTAAGGGTCTTGTAAAAGATGGCAGCACACTGGTGGCAGCCGTCTGTCCACCACAGTTACCACAAGGGAATAAAAGGAAATGTCTCTTAATTAGTGGTTCTTGACCTGTGGTTTTGAGCTGTGATCTCTGGTGCCTCTGGCCTACTTTATTGTTCTCTGGGGGACTGGCCAGAGGGAGACACTCACCCCACCAACTGGGTCCCTGTCCACCCCGCCATTATCCTACAGCTTCATTCACCCCTGGGTCAACCGCAAACAGGGTCAATCAACTGTCCATTTAGTGGCCCGAGGGAGTCGAGGTCATTACCACTGGCCATTCTCACTGGGTTCAACGAAGGACACTCAGTTCATGATGCTGTTGTTCCTCTTGTTATATTAATTGCCTAATTCATTTGTTTTCAATTTGACATTGAGTTTCTTCTAAATGAACAAGCTAAATTAAAGCTATAAACTATAAAATAAACAGCGTTTAGAAGAGGAAGTGAAGTGAAGTGAAGAGGAAAGTCTTTCAGTAGGTTACAGCTGCACTTTCCTTAACACGCCTGTTTATCTGTGTGGTAGACGCGGCAGAAGACTGCGCGCAACTACGTTTTGTGTCTGTTTTAATCATTTTGGCGTTTTTTTCAGTTGTGTGATAATATCACAATATTAAAATTTAAGTTTAGAATTTCCTACCGCAAACGGGCAAAATACTATATTAATATTTAAATCCAAGTATTTGTTTTATATATTTATGGCTTCGGTCCTGGATTTGAAATGTTTTTCACAAGCTCAGAGAACGAATGACATATTTCGTATACACACTCACACACGCAGTATATATATACACGCCATTTAATTCATCTGGTATCAGTGCTGAAACTGTCCAAACGAAAACACGTGCGCTCGTGTTTGCGTGTGTGTGTTAGGGAAGCCCTTCACGTCTGAGTAAAGCCAAAAGCTTTTCGTCTCACACGAACATTGATGAAGGTATAAAAACATGTAGTCCGGGAGGCTTTAAAAAATAAAAAACAATGTTTTATAATAATAATACTAATAATAAACCTATCGTTTTTTTAAAACCGTACAGTAATGCATTCCATTAAATACCGAAATATTTTCATCTCGTCTCTACAGTTCTCACAGTGATAATTATGCCTTTCATTTGAAGGCGGTCACGTGTTGTGTGATCAGGTTTTGTGTCTGAGATCTTGTTCTCTGCTCTGCTGTCCAGGGTGCTGAATTCTTTTCACTTTTAATTCTCTAAACTCTCCACAGGGCCCAGTTGTATTTGTTTATCTAATTACTGCTATTTATCTCCCTCACACACACACACACACACACACACACACACACACACAGACGAGCTCGCGCGCGGCACACGCGAACACACATTTCCAGTTACACATTTAGAAATAATATTTGCTTAATGGTTGTTTTGACTGTAAATCAAATAAAGAAAGAATGGCCTCTGATTCTTTCACGTATGTAATTCAAATGAAAACATGCACACACATACACACACACACACACACACACACACACACACACACACACACACAGACACACACACTCTTGCAGTGAATGGAAAATTCATTGGCTGTTTGCCACACTCTGAAACCATTTGAAGCCACAGTGGTTTATTAAATATTTGTTTATTCACATAACTTATAATCCAAAAACATAAATTCTTAACAGAGATTTCATGCACCACAGTGAACATTGGTCCAGCACAGATTGCACACAAGGAGACATACATTATTTAACACTTTTAAAAATGTGAACAATTCTTAATTGAAACACTACATAATATTCTTCTCTGTAAGAACATCTTCTACCAATGTGGTGCTCCAGTCTCTTCTGCTTCGATTTACAGTAGTGTGTAGTTTAAATTCTCAGCCAGGTCTGCAGAAAAAAGCAAAAAATGGTCATAAGATTATGGTCACTTCACATAATTAAGAGTCTAAACAGAACTGCTTTAGAGCATAGATGTAAATTCCTGAAATAACTGGAAGGAAATGATAATTAAACTTTAACATGTCTGACTGTAGCCACTGTACAAAAGACTGTCCGAGTGTGAGGTGTGTAAAAAACGCAGTAGAGTAATGATCATTGTGCTCTAATGTGTCCATACATTTCTCGCTAGTCGAACACAGAATAAAGGACGGCCGATCAATCTTTCTTTTCTCTCCCACAGTGAGTCTTTGCAAATAGAGTGTCAACTCTTTCACAGTTTCAAAATGATACACAGAGGATTCCTTCCCTTTTATCACTGTAGGGGAGCAGATCAGATTCTTTCTCTGTCAATTTCACCCCACTCTCCCATGCAAGCCTGGCCTTTCTCTCCTGTGTCTGCACAACGCAGGGTTTGTCCTTTTTGTCTTTTTGTTGCTCTTTGATATCTATTTTTTTCCCCCAGACTCACTATTTGGACTTCATGCAGCTTATGCAAATCACTTTTCTTTTATTTCTCACTCCCCTTCCAGCAGCATGCAGGACTAGAATGGAAACCAAAAACACATGCACTCGCACACAGGCACACACACACACGTTTTGAGGGCCACAGTCTAGGAACTCAGTAGAAGAACACACAGCCAACTGGTTTTGTTTGTCTTAGTCTCAAGCTTCCCTGTTTTATCTCACACACATTTAACACAATTCAACTTAGTCTACATTCACCTCATACATTCAGACTCCATTAACATCCCCTACACACACAAACACACACTTGTTTTTTTGTTGTCATGTGGGCAACAGAAAAACATACACTTTTAGTAAAAAGAGTTCTATAATACCCCAAAAGGTATTATATTTTTTTGGTCCTATATAGAACAATTTAAAAGTTCATTACAGAACCACATACAACAGGTTCCCAATAATTGTAACAAAATAATTTAACCATTTAAAAAACAAACAAACATTTGAATGGTTCTTTATCATCGTTTTATGGGTAATTGATGCCTTTACTGAAGGACATAGTAATAAGAACTTAAGCCCAACTCTATACCTAACTTTAAACTCAGGGGCATGTATTGTATTGCCCTGAAAATGTATGAAAACATGTTAACGTACACACACTCTAATGCTGAAGCTTTACATTGGACTGGGAGGTGCGCTGATGTTGAGTATGTGCTGAGGATGTGTGCAGGGGTCTTCCAATGGGGCTGCAGACAGTGGACTGAGTCAACGGCTAGACTGGATCTGTGGGGGGGCTGTGTAGTATAAGGGGGGCATGCAGCAGCACTGGGGGTGAGTGAGGGGGTGTCTGCTGAACCCGAGGCTCTGACATTCCCAGGCTCTGGGGCTGTGCTCAGCTGCAAAGGACAAGGGGGGCAGGTGGGGGGGTGGTGAAGGGTGGGGGGACACATCTCGAGACGGCCTTGACAGCACCGCCTTTTCACAGCCACATTACTGAGCCAGCCAGCCTCCCTACCATAGCAACCTCCACACAGGTCAGAGGGTGAACGGCTCTGACTGAGAGGGGGAGAGAGAGACAGAAAGAGAGACTGTGTGTGTGTGTGTGTGTGTGTGTGTGTCTCTGTGTGTGTGTGTGTCTCTCTGTGTGTGTGTGTGTATGCTGGAATGGCCACAGTCAATGTGCCTCTGTAGCAATGAACTTGAACTTTGTGTGCAAATGTAGATACAGAGATCCATACATTTATGGTGAAGGACTGCACTCCGGTCCCTTTATTTTTCTATTTCTAGATATTAAAACAATGGATATAGTATAAGAATGAAGAAATCTGCTGCTTTCCTCTGAGAAAGGGACTGTATGGGTCCTCAAACTGACCTGGACAGCATCTTTTTCAGACAGTGTAGAGTATTTTGTTAGATGATAGCTCACAATTACTTTCAATATTCAGAATTTATTTTATAATTCATACTTTAAATTATTACTGTAACATAAATATTAGTTACATTGCATAGCTGATTGTGATATGTAAGGTATTCCTTTTATCAAAGATGTGAATATAATAACCACAGTTTGCATTTGGCTCCCCAGAAATACATCAGAAACAAGGACCAGAATGATTCTGTTTTTTATCATTATGTCTCTCATTTATTCTTTCTACATCTTTTACTTTTTCAATTCACAAATGCCATTAGTATTCCAAAGAGGAATAAAACTTTTGATAAAATGTTTAACTTCTACAAACTGTGGCTCAGCATGCTCTCCTTTCCATTCACTGATAATAATATAAACACAGCTTACTGTAAATCAAGTGTCGTACTTCTAATCGACTGCGCACAATAAATCAAGAACAAAAAGAAATAAACTTTTTTAGGAAGACAATGAAAAAGACACTTAAAGATAAAAAAAAGCAGGTCACACTCCAGCCCACCCCTCCCATAACCCCTTGTGTGATTATCCAGCAGCGCTGTATTAGCAGCTCTGACCAGCTCTAATTCTTCGTCACTCTCATCTCACTCTCAGTGTAGGACCCCTGCCTCCAGGTTCCTCATGCAGACAGCCTCTAATCTGAAAAGCCCGGACTGGAGGAACTTCTCTGTCTTCCTGGGAGATACTTAAGACATTCTTTGTGATAGATTAGTCTCGGCCAAAGTTGCATTAACGGACAAAGATTAGGCCTGACCTACATTGGATGTCATCCAAGGCTTTGAATGGTGTATGAGACCAGTTTAATACTCCTGCCAAAGCTGGTGGATCCTCCGTATTGTCCACACTTACATGTACCAAAGGCCTTGCCTTGATATGACCTGAGGACGGACCTCTAATACAAATATAAGGACAAATCTCCTTCATCATAGGCATTTTTCAGAATGTACTATGAGAGGAACGTACAGCTAAAAAGGCATTAATGTGGTGCACATGTGTTTGTGAAAACATATACGCACCATATTAGTGAAGTCTGTCTGCTGTTTGTCTGTCAACCCCCAGCTAGTGTGAACACCCAAATGATCCCTGTTGTTGTTCAGAAAATGAGGATTTACTGTAACTCATTAAGGATGCAGGAGTTATCAGCGGTGCCCCAATGACACACAAAGACTGAAATCTTGCGGTTTGACCCCCCAGGCACTTGACCTAAATTTGAGCTAACTGTGCCTAATCTGGAGTTTGTTACATGTATTAAATTGTATGTGTCATTTTCCCCACTCTCCTTCATAGTTCATTAAAATTATCTGCTGTTATATAGAGTGAAATAATAAACCTCTTATACCTTCTGTCTCCAAAATGGTAAAAAGTTCATGTTTATTATACCTAAATGTAAGATGTATTAGGTAATTCCTGATTAATCACAGACGATTTGAGTTGCAAAAGGCATTTTCAAGTGATGTTAAAATAGACAAAACAACAATTTTTAATATGATAGTGACGGTTTAGCACAAGAAAAAATTACAAACTGAAACCATACAAAGAGCGTTTGCTGCAGATTTGACATCCATGCTTTGGCCCCTGTGCCAGCTGACTGTAGCATCTGTTACACACACAAGACTTATGGACCTCCTATGTGTCTTGTCTGGACGTCGCAGATGCTGATTGTGTTTGCAAGGGGGTCTGTAGGCCACAGTGCAGCGTTCTTACTTTTCAGTACTGGGCAGACAAAACTTAACGTGGAGTCTTATCTACCTGTCAGTGTCACCCACCTTCCCCTCCCCTCCATCATCCTCTGAAACTATTGATCCCAAGCACAACAATGTCTTCGCCGAGGTCACCTTCCCCTGCCCCGCTGTTTATATCCATCATTTATTTTCGCCCACTGCTGCTACCATACATCCCTAGCAGAGGCTTTCTTTATCTTTGTTCCCTAATTATCTGCCTCTCTCTCTCTTCTCTCTCGCTCTCATTATTTGCACTGAGGAGTTAAAATTATATAACGTCCCATTGTTCAATGTCATATGACCTTCATCAAGATACACAAGTCTGCATATGGACATGGTTTGTAGAATATGTTTGGAAACCAAACTAATGCATTATTTATTTATCCAGTTTTTAACAGCTTTAATAGTAATTCAGATCTAATTTGGAGGACATCTCTTATACTCAGACTCATGAACCTTTCCAGTCTTACGCTTATCATTTACTTATTAATATTAAGATTGAGTATATAAGGAGATGTATTCACAGTAATAAATGATGTGTTATTGCCTAATTGTTAATAAGAAAGTCATCCTCGCATAGAACATAAATGTGTATAAATATAACAATATATGTTTCCTGTAATTGTTAGAGTAGAATTTCCATTTTCAATCACATCAAAAAACAAAACAATAGAAAATGAGTCACATAAGCTGTGTATGGTTTTTCACTGTTATATGCAGGGAAAAAAACAGTAACTTTGTACTAAAGTATGCAGAAGTGTGTGCTCTGTTGATGATGTAGATTCAAAACATTTGACCATGGTGCCCAAACTTTTGCACATGACTGTAAGCTCTACTTAAAGTGTCTGAGAACATAATATAAAATACAGCCAGCCAGTAAAAGTTTACTGCTGGTGCAGTGTGTGTATGTGTGTATGTGTGTGTGTGTGTGTGTGTGTGTGTGTGTGTGTGTGCGTATGTGTGTGTAATATAGTGTAAGGTGTACATTTAAGTGTCAAACTACTTTTGCATGCTGGACAGTGGTCACACGCTCTTTTCACACAGACCACCGCAATCAACATCTCCATCTCTGCCAGACAAGCATGAGGAGTGAGTAGACCAATTAACATGATCAGGGGGCCTATGGCCAGCTCCTGTACACACACACATATGCATGTACACACACACCACACATACATACGCTCTTGCTCACAAAAGCTCTCCGATCTGCATAACAGTCTCATGTCTTTGGCATCTGGTTGTGTCTGGTCTGCTTCGGGCTTTCCCACCCTGCCCCCCTTCAAGCAGCGCAGGAGAAGTACCAGTCCTGACAATGGTGGGAACGAGGTTCTTTATGAAGGGGGGGCCTCCATTGAGGGAGGGAAGATGCGAGTGGGGCAGAATAATAATGGCAGACACCACGTTCTGTTCATTAAGGCATGGTGCTGCAGCTGCCGGCCCCATGGCAGTCTGTACCCATCGCGCCCCTCGCGCCGATTCAAAATGGAGGCCAAGAGCGCCAGGGGCACGAAGGTGCTGCTTCAGCCACGGCCACAGAACCAGACAGTCCAGAGAGCAGAGGGAGGGAATACGCTGCCGCACTGCTTTCTCTGAACATGTGCATATTGCACAGCTATGCAAAGCCATTATTGTAAGGGAATCAAACAGCGATGACCTGCTATAATTACGTACACTCTAAAGATATAAGCTCCTAAGCAGTTCTTGGCTTGGATATTTGATTTTATTTAAAAACGTTTGAAAAAACTGTTTTTGCCACCGGTGTTCACTTGCATAAAACATCTTTAGTATTATTCTGAAATCAAATAATTAAAGGTTTAATTCACAGCTGAAACTGCTACAAAACGGAAAGTGCTGTGAAATGCATGTTAGAGGTAAAGTTCACTTTAAATGTGTTGTGCAAGAGCCCACTGCAATTGTTTGGCCTCTGCATATTCAGGAGAATTTTACAGTTAGAAAAAAATACATTAATTCAGCTAAAACTTGTAAAAAGTAAACTTGCGTGGTGCATTTGCAAATCACCAATAAGGTCTTTGGGAAATCTGACGTAGTTTGGAGATCTATTCAGTTGCTCATTCGTTGTGCTGTTCTTTCTCTGTTTCTCTTATACAACCAATTGACATTTTTACCAGCAATAACTCCCAGCTGAGGTTCGTAATGGAGGAAGGAATGGAGAAGAGTGAAAGCTGCAGAATGGTGCTGGGTGCAGTTTGCACAGAGTGTATGGGAAGTGCCTCTGGGATGCTGCCTCTCTCATTCACACACAGAGGCTCAGGCTTTGGTCCTTTCTTTCCTTTCAATGCAACTATGTCAAGAGGATCTTTGCTCAGCCCCACTCATTAGCAGCACTAGTTGCTTTATTGTCTCCTCTCTATTTTTTTCTCGTTATCCACCCCAACTGCAAACAAAACTATTTACTTTAAGGGGAAAAACGATTTTATTTGTAGTGCGTTATAGATGCAAATTTCCCACTGGCCTGCCCGCCCCCCCACAAAACAGTTTCACTGGGAATCTAAACATGCTACTGCAACACTCTTACAGACAGAGGATTCAGTGCATTTTATCCTGGCTATAAATATATACGGTAAAAATTTTAAACGTTAGAGAACTGTTACAGAGGTTAATGGGTGATTT
>JBBPDH010000124.1:5701243-5716299 GCA_037974565.1 Clupeocharax schoutedeni
TATATATATATATATATATATATATAAACTTTTTTTGCTCTCGTGCAGTAAGTGTACATAAGATTAGTCAAGTTGGCTGCCTTCAAATTTTGCATTCACTGATCTTTAAATTACAGAACAGACTGTTCTGTTCATTTAAAATAAATTAACAGTTATTTAATTGAATTAAATTAAGGTAGTCAGGTTGCTTACTTAAAAAATCTTTTAGGTGTGCTAGACTGTTTTATAATAAGCATAGGTACTATATTTGATGTGATACTGTTCAACATGGAAATCATTTCATATTACCTCATTTGGCTTCAAATGATTTGGCTCTCTATTTTAAGGTAAGCCATTTTTGCCACCAGCATCTTTTAGCAAAACTGAAATTTAAGAGATCTTAAGTTAAGAGAGTTCTCTAAGCTAGACTGTTTGCTGCCTGTCATATTAAAGCTTTTATATCATATACCCATGTGTTTTTATTTTATTTTAAAATCCATGAAATATTAGCCAAAAAATTTAATACTCTCTGAAAAAAGGACCAGAATTGTTCCTTTCAGTTTCTAAACACTCACGCTGGGGTGATCCCTAGTACCATAAATTAAATCACACATTCTGAGGAATTTTTTAAAGGGTTTTGATCTCGTTGTGACTCTGTGAAAACAGTTAATTATGAAATTGTATCCTTTCCTCTGGGAAGACGAATGTAATGTGCCTCTGAAACCCATCTAACATTCACAAGTGAACTGTATGAACTATATTGCACCTCTTTGTGTTTTTGGGGACAAGAATGCACCATGATCATTTCTGAAACAGTACAGTTTTTTCCATGACTGTATAATTATTAGAATTTATTTAGGTCTCACAACTGAAAATACTGCATCTGAAGCTTTTTTTCTTTTCTTGCTGCCTTCTGCTTGGCTTGAGCATGCAATTTTTAACATTTGAAATCTTGCACTTGCACTGTGGTCACAAATTTATGGAGAGGTTTTACTGTGTAAAATGAGTAAAATGAGAATCTTTTACAGATCTAGCAATTATTACAGTCTTAGAAATATGCTAGATTATGAAAAATATGAAAACAAACAAAAACAAACACAAAAGGATACAACATTTATATTGAAGATATCTATGGAATGTAATTGAAATATGGAATGCATGTCATGATGACACTCTTCACAGATGGTAACTCTTCACTAAATGATAACTTTTGTAGTTCATAGCTATGCTATAATAAAAGCTTTTTAATTTGTAACAGAAGAGTAAATGCAGCACAGATATAGTGTGCTAGAAATATTATGATTTTTGCAGCAAAAATGGATTGGGTATTTTCAGCTTTTGCATTACATGTTGTCACCTTAAAGGGCAAAAACACTTTAGACAGGCTCATACATAGAGCAAATAAGATGTTAAAGCTTGTCACTCTAAAGTTTTAACAGGTAACACAATAGCTAGACTATATGGTTCTAAGAAAACATCAAGTCTATACTTATGCACACAGATGTTCTGACCAGGTGCCAGCGCCACCACAGCTCACCATTTAAAGGACTGGTTAGACCAGCCACCACTTTAAAACCTCTTACAGGTGAGGTGAAATCCTTGATTATCTGGTTACAGTGGCACCTGTCAAGGCAGGTGCGGGGACAAAAGTCTAGCCCATCTGTTCTGATCCCACAGAAGAGCTATTGTAGTACAAACTGCTGAAAACACACAATACGAAGTTTGGAAAGAGCCATGTGGCAACAGTCACAATTACCTTGTTGACCCCTGTCCACCTCTAAAGCACCAACAATGTCAAGTAAAGTTTATTTATATAGCCTGTTATCATACAGGGCTTTAAAGGAATATAATTTAAAAAATCAATACATCTGGGAGCCAAGGAAGAAAAAAGAAGAAAATTAAAGAATGAAAGCATAAAATAAATAAATGAATCTTAAAAGTGCAATGGAGGTGCAGACATTTGAAGGAAGGTGGAGGAGAAAATTTTGCAGCTTTTTAAAGCTACAGTCGGTGTAGTTCTGATACTGATGGGCCAGTTAGTTCCTCCAGCAGACGCCATTTAGCTCTTTTCACCACTAGAGACCCACTAGGATCGTAAACATCAAACATATCAAAGTCAAAGTCAAAGTCAAGTCAAAATCAAAGTGAACTTTATTGTCATTTCAATTCGAAATGGCTAGAGCTCTGGATCAGCAGTGTATATACAAATACTTAATAGAAAGAAGAAATAAGATTTAGAATAAAATATTTTTGAGATGTATTTGGGGCGCAAACCATTGATTGGCTTGAACATGATGAGCAATGCTTTGAAATTGATTCTGTACTGAACTGGGAGCCAATGTGAGGACCAGAGAACTGTAGTGATGAGGACATGAGAGCTGGACTGTGCTGCAATAGAAGTAAGCAGGGTGTGCGTTGCTGCAGTGGGGAAAAGATGACAGCAAGATGCATTAAGAGAAGAAGGCAAGCTTGGAGTATGATGCTGAGAGTGACGTCCTGCTGAGAAACCGTGGGTCCTGGCATTTCTGTGGATGTTACTTTGGCATCTACCACCTAAACACTGTTGTAGACAAAGCATGACTACACTGATTTCTAATAGTAGCGTTCTCTTTCAGCAGGATTATACTCACCACCAGACTGCAAAAACTGTTACGGAATGGTTTGAGGAACAAGACACATAGTTCAAGGTGTTGATTTGAGCTCCAAATTCACCAGATCTCAATCTGATTCAGCATTTATGGGATGATTTAAAGTCTGATCCGCTGCTTACAAGACAAGACATGCTTTGATTAATCAACCTGTTTTGGCAGCACTAAGGGTCATTAAAAACAAACAGACACTTAAAGAGCTTCTATCCGCATGCCATACAGACTCTAAACAAACACCACAAATAACACCATGTCTGTAGCATACTACCTACCATGACACCTACCATCTAATTTTTCTAGTTATTTACATGTGTACATGTATATACTTATCCGTCTGATTACTACAATCTCACTGCAGTACATTGACAATAAAGGCATATTTATCTTTATCTTTATCTACAAAATTGATGGCTGACACAAAACAAGAAACAAGAAAGTTCACCAATAACATCAGTGCTGTCGGATGAGCCATTAGAAAGCAATATTCTTCATGGAACAGGATTCTTTTAGAAGTCCCTCATGATGAAGAATGTGACAAATAAGGTTTGTAACCCTTAATAATTCGCCTGGGATTAGTGCGAATTTTAATTAATATTACTACTGGTTTAACTTCTTGGATGAGACATCATTGACAAAGAAACTAATTTGAAAGATAAAAATGAATTTGAAAGATAAAAATGAATATGAACAAAGCAAAAAAAAAAAAAGAATAGCTCAATGCCTGTTTGCCAAAGCTGAATAAAAATAGAAATTATTATCAGATGTGAGCATTTTTTGTGGCGTTAGTGTAAAACCACAGATTGTGTTTTTGGAGAGGAGTGTTTACCCCCCCTAAAATTCCTCAGTTCCACATATGTATGTTACACAATGATAGAGTTTTAGTTTTTAGGGCATTTTAAAAATATTTCTACTTATAATCAAGTGAAAACATGGGTGAAAGGATTTACATTGTGGTTTCTTTATTTCATCCAGGTATGGTCAGCACCTGGACTACATTACTGTTTATCACATATTTATCTGGATTTAACATTTTATTTTGGAGCTGATGGATCTCAGAAAGAAAAGAACAGGCATGAATTTGTGCTGTTTTGTTGTATAATAAATATACAAAATAAATAAATAAATAAAAAATACACCACAAAAATCAGTTGACATTTTTTTTCATCTGACATTCATTTTGTACTTAATTGTGCTTAAATTGTGCTTAATGTATTACTTACACAAGTTGTAAGATTTAAAAATGGTTTTAGGCTCTTTTTTATTTTTTAAATAAAACGCCATCTTCAGGTCAACACCTGGAAATTTGGAAATGAAACGCAGAGAGAGAGGCTTTTATTTCAAACCTTAAAGCCCCTTGGTTGCCCCCCTACTCTTTAAAAAAATGTTATGAAATCTAAATCTAATCGTTCACATTTTTCTGGTGTGAGCCTATTGTTATAGGTTTACATTACACAGCTCTCGCCTCTTCAAAATCAACAGCAGATAAATGACCTGCATTTCCCTTTTCTGACAGAGACGAAAGCTATTATATTCTATTTTGAATCAATTTATCACTGATGACAATTAATTTATGAAAGTCCTTTGTGATGCATTCTTTGTCTACAAAAATGTTGCCCAAAATCTCTGTGATCACACAAAAATGTACAGCTGTTCTGCTAAACACGTAAAACACACCTGCATTAATAAAAACAAGGGGAATTGAAAGATAAATAGAGAGACAGACAGAGAGAGAAAATACAGCGTGCAGCCACACGTCAGTCCCACCTTCGCTCAGCACTCTCTTTGCGCTCCTCTTGTCATTCACGCCCCTCAGAGGGAGGCTTTGTCCTGAGCTACAGGACACACGCACTGAAAGGTATCCAGCCAGGGCTCAGGCGGGTCTGAGGGAAGGTGGTGTGCGTGTGTGTGTGTGTGTAGGGGGGGTTATGACTCTTTGTCAGTAGATGATTCCTGCACTGAGCTGTAAGTTACAGCTCCTCCTCTGCACAAACGCTCGGTGTGTAGAGCAGAGCAGGAGGCGGAATGGATCAGAGCTAATCCTCCGCTCTAACAGCACACTTAACCAGCTCACAGAGCACAGCTGCAGGTGGGCTGGAGTGAGACGTGCGGCCTGCAGAGCCCCAGCAAAGAGGGACTCTGTACAGGAATTGAGAAATAGCACAATGCACAGTGAAGGGGCATGTGCAACAAACACACCAGTGTGGGGGTTATTTCGATTTTCTTGACTCAAGTAAGCACTTACAGTGAAAACTAACTAACCCTAGACTATTTTAAAATTTTGTTTCAACTGGTTAATACCTACAAACCACTGTGCACTGATTTCCCCCATCTTTGCCCACAACTGTACTACCTTGTCAACTGTTTCCAGGTTGGACAAGCTTTTCACATGAGACCTCAGCTCAGTTTTTGTTAAAACATCTACATCTAAAGTGAGTTACTGTTAAGATAAATATGGTGTAAATTGTGTGCTTATTATCTCCCACACCAATCAACAAAAAAATATAGCTGAAAACCGACTTACCTGTCAACAAATTATCTATAGCTTGTTACACAACCCAACCCTTCCTTCCCAAAAAATATTTGGAAAAAAATGAGGATAATCCATTATTTAGGTTAGGGTGTGCCATACACAGTCGGAACTCCTGCTCCTCTAAACATATTTGCATGGGGACATTTTGTTCACTGTGAGGAACTGATATATGTTTGATGCAGAAACAACACAATAATCTATTATTCTCATTAAATCTAGCACATTGTTATGAAGTGCATTCTAGGAGAAACAAGCCATCTTGGGAACCAAGACCAATACTTTGTATGGAGCATCACATCATTGCTTGAAGTGTTGTAGTTTTGCTCATTTGCTTTAATGTTTTTCATTTACAATGTCTCATGAGTTTATCACAACATATTATCCCATGCAAAGATTGTTTAAAAGATTAGTCTTAATGACTGGTAAAACTGCCTCTTACTATTGTAATGTAATGGTCAGTTGAAAACCTGTTTGATAAACAGTACTATGCAATTGTAAGAAAAAATGTTGCATACTTACATAGATTTGTCATGTTTGGCTGTATTTTTACTGGGTAATGTAGCAAACCTGAGGACCCTCAGGCGGCATATTAGAGCTCATATTTGAGCTGTACATGCCCCTGCAAAAACAACAGTGAACTACTGCCAATAAATCACTGTAATATTACAGTGTTTATTTCTAAGAGTGGTGTTGTGTTTTAAACTGAAAGCTCGCTGCTGTATGGGCACAAATATAGCAGTATCCAATGCATAATAAAGAATAATTTAGGCATTTTGACAAAACAAATTGAATGAGATGTTTGGTGAAACTCCATAAGGCTTGTAAAACCCTATGTAGGAACATATGTAGGTGGAAGGTCAATTGTTTAGTAACAATGAAACACATAGGTGGGTATGAAAATGTAAGAAGATTTTAAGGCCAGAGCTCATGCACCAAAAAAATACAAAAATGAAGTGTTGGTGTCTGATCTAGATTCTAGAATGTTGTCTTTCTGTTCACACTGGTCCGTTTGACCTCTGGTTGTTACTAAGACAACCACCTGCATTAGAATATTGGTGTTGGGTTACCAGTGTTTGGTTGGTGCGCTCTGTCCTGAATAGTGAACAATTTTCAAATTGTATTTGAGTTGACTCCCAAGTCTAAACACCACACTTCATTACTCAGAATAGAACCATAAGACAAAATGTTTTTCCACGTTAAACCCTGTCCCTGACATAACAGCTACTCACCATCCCTAAAATTATTTAAAGTAATGACCTTTTACAAACAGAATTAGAGATATACGACTGTATCTGTGGTGACAGGGATAGATGAGCTCTACCCAGTTTATTGAAGTGTTTATGGACTTCTTTCAGCGGTTTACAGGGCAGTTAACGTAGGTCATGCACAAGACTTCAAAGGTTTTCTTGTCCTTGGGTTCCTTTTGACTTTGGCCACTAAACACATTTACGAATTCTGGATTGAGTGGAAAACACCTGTACGTATAGATATAAATCTTTATGGGTACAGAATAGTCATGCATGACTTTTTCTGCTCTGTGTGTATGATTTTTTTCTCACCTCGCTAATTAATCTAAATTTGTGATTTTCTGTCTCTCTCAAGAATGAATGATGGTATGAGCTACTGTGCATTGTATCTGGTGCTTAGCATGCACAGTGTACAACCACCCCCCAATTCCAAACGTTGTTTCTCACACGCTAACAGCTCCACCCAAGTGCGCTTTCTCCACTTTCCCACCCTTCAGCTCAGCATGGCTGTCAATCAAGCCAGAGCGCTGATCCAGACAGGCAATCAGTCATCAGCCATGAAAAGAGCCCTCTCTTCCCTCCTTACCCTCTTTTAACGCTCTTTGCCTCCTTTATCCCTCCTGTCCCCTCTCTTTCTGAATGGGCGTGACGGTCTTAATCTCCCACACTCCTTCTCTCAGTTCCCGCCGCTGTCTCGCTCGCTCTCCACCATTGGCTGCCTTAATCACCAGCAGGGCAGACAGTGCTGGCTTTTTTTTGGCAGAGCACAACATCAAGACCCCCCCCTCCTACCCCCGCCCCCAGGTCCCAGCTCAGTGTCCTCAGGGTTGGGGGCCCCCCCTCAGCCTGGGGCCCTTTCAGCTTTGGCAAAAGGATCATGTCATGAAAGGGGCTTGATTTAGTTTTAACAAGGTGCTGTGTCCGGCCTTTAAGTGGCAAATGAATAAACATAAGACGAGAGAGGCCTGCGGGATGGGGAGTGGAGGGGAAGGCCCTGAATACGCAGGAGGTGGGGAGCGAGCTATTGGAGCGTAAGAAAAATGGGGTGTGCTCCCTCTCTCCCTCTTCTTCTCCACAGTAGCCCAGAAGCAGTTAATTAGAGCGCTTTCTCTACTCACATGGCTGCTGAGATCAGAGTGGTTTACACCCAGGCCCCCTATAGAGACAGATTATGGCCCACTTTCTTCACCATTCGCACGAAGAAAAATATTTCTGATGGCTGGCTAGTAAGCAGAATCAAAAGGTTGCAACATTCGAACAGGAGACCAGCATGGAAACTTTACTCTTTTTAAACGCAAATCCCTCAGATGATGTTCTTCCATGCTATTCCATTCAGTTGTATTGTACTGTATTTTCTTTGACATCTAGTATTGTATTCTTTTCTATTCTATCAGTATCCTGCGACACAAGGATTAGTTGATCAGGCAGAGTTTCTCCTCTGTAGAAATGTTGCTATATCTGAAAGATATCGTCATATTACAAACAAAATACAAACATTTCTCTACTGCATCACCTGTTGCACACTGTCAGGCAGCCCTTGACCCTTATTGACCTTTGATCTGTCTCATTATTGCACACAACCAAACATGTGGCATGGTCATCTCCGACATCATTCTGTTGACCTACACACGCAAAGATCATGACCTCTCACCCTACTAAGAGTCTGACTAGCCACGGACCTGGACAGGGGAGAAAAATGATGCTGCAGCACAGCTTCATATAATCAACCACCACATACAGTTTAGTCTGTATAATAGATTTAATAAATTGGTAAATGTTGAATTTACCATGTACCATTTAATTTATACAGAAATATTTAAGAAATAAAATAAAATACGGGTTCCATACAATTCTGAAGAAATTTTACAAAATAAGAATTATTCAGTCCCCAGAAGAAGAAATGAATCTTATAAATGAATCTGAATCTCCATAAAATCTTTTTAAAAACTGTAACCTGGGAATTTTAAGAATGAGAGAAGGAGTGCTGGCTCTGTGAAATAAAACAAGACTAAATGTAATATAATATACAATATGTATTTAACAAGGACCAGAAATTACAGGCAGGTTTTACAGGCAAAATTATTTCAATGAGACCTGCTTTACTAATTTTAACAATTCAGCTTTATAATTTGAAATAATTTATTTGATTTATTTAAACTAGATTATATGATAAAAATATCACATGGTATTTTATCATGATATCACGCAGCAAGAGCACATAATAAAAAACACAAAATAAATTCACTGAAAAAAAAGGAGGTATGCAAGTAATATTTGGGGGAAAAAGGCACAATTAGAAGATAGTACTGCCATAAACAGAACTGGCTGTGACCTGTTTGTGTTAGTGAAATGCTATTTAAAACTGCATTGCAGGACAGTGAGGGTCGGCATCACTGTGCAATTAATTCAAACGAAGCAGGAACAAGCCTGATTCCACTTGTTTAACATATAAGTCTTAGTCCTACAACTGATCAGATGTGCCTTGGCTTTGTTGGAATGAAAAGCTGCAGCCGACTGTTTATAAGACTGGACTGCTGTAGAACCCAAGGGTCTGACAGGGAAACTGGGGGCATATTAAAAAAAAGTTATGCAAACCAAATAATTTATAAATGCTTGAAAAGCTAGGTGCATAGGTCTAAGCTACAGATTACATTAAAGACCTACTGATTCACTGTAAATAACATATATAATTACAATAATAGTCATAAAGTCAAGGCAACCCAAATTCTTCAAGCAACTTTAGTAAATCTGACTGAGAAACCACAGGCACTGGTGAATCATCTCTGTGGGAAACAGGAGAAAAGTTCTTCCTGTACTGCTGCTGGTAGGGAGGAGCACATGGTCCGAGGGTCCAGACTATTGGGACACTGCTGTTCCAGGGTTAGTGCTGTTCCACCGTGAAGCCGGTTTCGGCTCTGTGAACGGGGAAGAAAGAATAAGTCATTTTACAGAATTCTTTAAAGGAATGATGGTGAGTTTGCGCCACCTTGTGGCCTGTAAAGAGTTGTGCTCAAGTCACACTTGACGGGTTTTTGAGAACAGACAAACCACTTTAGGGCTCTGAAGTTGTTATATAAATGTGTAAGTGCAAAAACCTAAAGGTATAAAAAAAATTAAATATTTGATAATTCATTCAACATCTTTACATTCTTGTGAAAATTTATCTCAAAGTTCACAAAATGTTTCTTATAAGAACCACTTGCTGAAAGATGGTCAAACATGTTCTTGCCATTTTTCTGGTATCCATTTTTTTGTTTTGTTTTTCTTTAGACAGACAGGGCCCATATGCTACATTTTATGTATAAGTCCACTTCTGACATTTGTTTGGTTTTATGTAACAATACCAGCCATAATTCATCATTTCCTTTTTATCTCTTATAATTAACCAGACTGGTTGTCTGTGCTTCCATTTGTGAATGGTACAGACTGCATCTTCAGTACTATATAAAGAAAGATACTTTTTATATTTCAATACAGTTAAATTTACATTTATGTCTATATCTGCGCAACTTTTAATAAATTCTAAACTCACATCTCTGGATGCTTATTGGAGGCCGTATGATTGTTATACGTTAAAACAGGATCAGCAGTCTCTTCTTCTTCAGGCACCTAAACAGAGGATAAAAAATATTAAAATGTATACACACACACACACACACACACGTCCTCAGACGCGACTTTCAGTCACCTCCTCCCTCACGTCCCTCATGCACATGTTTCTGTGGGCCGTACATTTTACAGGCTGAGACTTACGAAAGCACTTTGTGTTAATGATGACAGAAGGGTTTATATTTAGGCAACAGAACACGGAGATAAAATCTTACCTCCCAGTACACTTCGTCATCAAAACAGTTATCATCCGTCGGACCCCCCCACATAGGCATTCTCAAGATCAGACCTAGGGAGAGAAGAAATGCTGTGTCAGCCATTGCATCACACTAGATGCGCCTGAGCCACACACAATGAAACAGACTGATCATACGTTATGATATATCCCATATAAAGTCGTGTGCAAAAGTCTCAACGCACTCTAAGACAACACACTCTGCATGGAACACACGTTTCAGGCAATTTTAATGCACATTTTTTATTTATTTGTAAGTACCCTATTGGGGCAAAAAAACAAAATGTCCAATATTGTGCGAAATGTTCATGAATATTGACATGGATGACTTTTCATTTGACTTTTTTTAATCACCTGAAAACTGCTGTTGACCTTTACAGTGTGAAAAGCACTATTCATGAACATTTCGCACAATATTAGACATCGATGTACAATTATTGTAGTATAAAAGAACTAAACAGCATTTAGGCCAAATACCATTCATGAGCAGATGTATATATGTATATGTATATATTGTTCTATGTTAAATTTAGTCAATAAATAGTCATGGTGTGTTAAAATGTGAGGACTTGTACTTATTTTCAGGAAAATGTAAATTTGACCCAAGCTTTTCCGCGGACTGAAATATATCCCAGTTCATTCCTGGTTAGGTGTGTCTGTGTATGCTCACAACAAAGCCCAAGACAAAGCATATATCTAGTTTAAACTCTTCAGATAGACACCTATCTATATCAGTCGTTCTACCAGATGATACACTTCTGGTAATACAAGCATTCCCCTCAATCACTGGCCTAACAATGCACAGCATGGGTTGAGTAGCAGCTTATTTGTTTGCCTTGGTACTGGTACATACTGTACTTTAATACAGCGTTTCTCAAACTTATTTGTCCTGGGGGCTGCAGGGCCCTGCTTAAATGATCATCACCAAACCCCCACCCCCTCACCCCCCTCACCCGGGTTCGCACATGCGCATAAATAAATACACTATTGCTAAGTTATTATTATTATTATTATTATTATTATTATTATTATTATTATTATTATTATGGGCCTATGCCTATAAGAACCAATAATTTTTTTCACCTAGATTTTTTTTTCACTTTGTGTGTTTTATGAAGGTTTTTTTAACTATACTTTTTAACACTTTGAACAGAACGTGCAAACTGACTTTTAACCTAAATTAAATTACAGGTCATTCACTGACACGGATATTTTGACCCCAAATAAATTTAAAATCAACATTCTAATGTGATGGGTGAACGAACAATACACGCTGACAGAGCTGCTCTGAGCGAGTTTCTGCGTTTTTCTGTTTCTGTACTTTGTTTTTGTGTCTGTTGAGTGAGTAAAAGTGGTCTCACACAAATCCGTGGAATGGTAAAGCAAGGTTGTTTTAACTGCATCTCACTGCTACTCACCATGGCACGAGAGCTCAAAAATATCCACGAGAGCTCCTGGACCACAAGTGGCAGACCACTCCTCTCTCTCTCTATACAGTGGTACCCCCACATACGTAACGCAATCCGTTCCAGCGGTTATGTGGGGAGTTTATTATGCTTTGTCTTCATTTGAGACACGTCTGGCCGGATTCAACCATTTTTAAAATGTGAAAAGCACTCGTTCTGTGAGTCACGTGCGCAGTCGCGGTTGCATTAGTTATGAGGAATGTTCGTTCTGTGAGGCGTTCGTTAAACGGGGAACCACTGTATATTTATAACAAAGTATAACCATATACACTTCTATGGCAGGAGAGCTGAACATTCTGGAATGCTGAAACAAGGGGCGGGCCGTGAAGTCGAGGGGGCGGAGAAGGGGCGCACCGTAACAGAAGCGTTAAGAAGCGAGGCTCCGCGGACCGGCAGGAGCCCTCTCACGGACCGGCGCCGGTCAGCGGCCCATAGTTTGAGAAACGCTTAACATACCGACAAATATTCCACCTCCTATTCCAAAGCACACAGCTACGCACATTCCAGCGGCCTGGTAGCCCCCTTGGATGGCAGGGGTCCTGTTTTGGAACTCACCAACAAAATCAAAGGTGTCTATCAACCTGTAACAAGGGAACAAACCAAAAACAAGTGCTACAGTAAAAAAAAACAAAACAGTTTTTCCCTAAACTGCTTTTATTGCTTTCCCAAGCTTTCACTAAGAAAAGCAGAATTAAAACCTGGAGAGAAATCACTGTGCCAGGATAAAACACCTCAAGGTGTTTGCATGTAGCTGTACAGCACAACAGGTATGTTGCTACAAAGCTGTACAATACAACATTTACAAACCACTAAGGCTTTAATAAAATTAAACTTGTGTACTTTTAAACAGGACTGGGTGGACTGAACATACCCTTGTTTGCCATAAACAGATTCAGTAGCACCAGCAGCTGAAATGGCCCCCACAATTCCCCCAAGGACACCAGGCATAGCGTGTAGGTTATGTATACCACACGTGTCCTGAATCTTCAGCTTCCTTTCCAGGAAGGGCTGGAAGACAAAACGATTTACCAGTATATTGTCTGTTTTTGTCTGCAGTATTATTGTATAAAAACTATGATTAGACAGAGAGAAGAGAATGATTCTACCTACCACATTAGCTGATAGCATACAAAATGCCTGCAGCTACATGACCGATCCAGTGAATTTATTTAAAGGGTAATTCCAATGACTTTTCTTAATCATGAATAATTAAGAAGTTCATTTGTATACAAAGCCCCTCATAGTGTTAAGTAAAATGCTCTGTTTATGAGAAACTTACCAAATCAAAATGGTTCACAACCGTGGTGATAAGGACCACACATCTGAAGCCTCAAAAAGTTCTCTTATGTGATGTTATTACATGAGATAGCCTGAGATATTGTTTTACTGAGATAAAGGTTTTGAGATAAGGTTTTTGGCCAAAAATGTATGATTTTAATCATTTAATGGTGGTCACTTTAAGGTTTAAAATAAAAATAATACCAGCAGAAAACATGTAGGCCTATCACCACAATCATCTGACACTCTGAATGTTTGTTTACATCTCTGTAATTATTGAAAATCTCAAAGAATTGTGAAAGTACTTCTTATAAACCAAGGACCGAAGTCTGGGATTTACAGATGAACACAAAAATGTATAGTAATCTTGAAAAATTATAGTAAGATTCATTTTAAAGTGGTTAAAACAAAAACAAGGGTTACTTACTGTGAGGTATATGTAGCCTAGTGTTGAGATGAGCCCACAGAAGAATCCTACTATCAGAGATCCATATGGCATCAGCATGAACTCTGCAGCTGTTCCCACAGCAACACCCCCAGCCAGGGTGGAATTCTGGATATGTACCTGAGGACAAACCGTCTTCCTAATTAGAACCACAGATCTCTGCTTTGATGGTGTTATCCAATAATATTAGAGTTTGGAATACTAAACACAACTCAAAGCATCCATATATTGTGAATGAACGAAATTAGGCATTTTCTTGTTAACTTTGATGCTGTCAGTTCCCAGAGTATCTAGTCTAATCTATGAAGGTGAAAAATAGGAGCTGGGTTTATACTATGCAAGCAATAATGACTTTCACCTTGATATTTTAGCACGGATGTATACCTAGTCGAATTGCACTGTAGGGGGCGAGAACAAGTCTTCGAACCTGTATGTATACCTACTGTGAAACAGGGAGCCCACAGAGTTGTAGGAATGATATAGTGTGTATAGAGGGCTGAAATCTTTTCACCAAACCTTTCCTTTCACTTAAGGAAACAAGTAAAGTTAAGCTGTGAACAGTTTTGGACACTCATAATATTCTTCTGTTGAACTGAGTATAAATGGCGCTACCAGAGAAATATTACTAAACAAGCTCCGGTTGCTACTCGCTAACAAGCAGCACCGTGTAGCTTCACCTGGGTCCTAATGCCCGCCTGATACCTACAGCAGCTTCAACAGACAGTACATCATTTTACATTTACGGCATTTATCAAACGCTTTTATCCAAAGCGACTTCCAATCCCTAATTAAAGGGGACAGTCTCCCTGGAGCATCTTGGGATTAAGGAACTTGCTCAGGAACCCATTGGTGGTGTGCTGGGGGTAGGATTCGAACCCATGACCTCTTGGTCTAGAGGCAAGTATCCTACCCACTGGTCTAGAGGCAAGTACCACCCCATTTTAATTCAATAATGATAGCTAGACTTATTATTGTTCATTTCAATTCATAGTCTTGTTTCTATTTGTAAAGTGCGTATCTGCGCTCAGTGATATCTTGTATGAAATGTTTGGATATATTATTTTAAAATAGTAGAATAATGACAATATATTTAAGGTGGCTTGAGATCATTTTGCGGGGGGGCTTCAGATCCCCCAAAATAGACCTAACGATGCCCATGCTGTGAAATTACCACATCAAACGTGACATGCTAACATGGATGCACCTATGAAGCGGCCGGGTTTGCTTCAGGGAAAATTTATTTTTAAGAAGCTTCCCAATGGAAACCTCAACAAGACTAAAGTTATCAGCACCTTGTGCAATGCGGAATATGTTTACTGTAGGAGTTGAGAAACCTGTTCTCAAAGACTTAATTTTAGTCATTATTTGGGTAACACACATTTTCTGAATGGCTGAATTCAAATGTGTCACGATCTGGACTGGCATGAGCCAGATCCCTTGTTTTCTGTTTGTTTCCTGTTAGTTTCGGTTCATGGTTTTCTGTTTGTTTATGATTCCAGCGTTTGCTGATGAACCTTAGTTCTCATTTTGCCCGTTTATGTTTACGTCTAGGAGTCTGAGTTCCCCTTGTGTGGTCCTTGTGTATGTGTGCATGTTCTGTGTTCCTGTTCCCCTTTTAG
>JBBPDH010000124.1:5740602-5762407 GCA_037974565.1 Clupeocharax schoutedeni
CTAATTATGGTTAATTGCAGGTAAAGGGATATTTGTGTTTATTATTTATTTTTATTTATACTATTTAATTTTATTGTACAATTAATTACCTGTCAGAAAAACATCCATATCTTTATGGTTATTTTTTTTTAGCTTGCAAAGCACCAGTTGTATATTTACTAACAAAATATTAATATGAAAAATGACTCCAAATTTTTAAATGAAAAATGTGGTTGAGTCATTTTTGTGCCACCTGTTGAATCTTTAAACGTGAGTAAACATGGTAGTGAGTCACAAGTGATTAGATTAGATTAGATTCAACTTTATTGTCACTACACATGTACAAGGCAACAAAGTGATTCCACGGAGTCAAGTATTTTTAAGTCTTAACTTGGAATGAGATGCTGAGAGAAGATTTAATGTTGGGTTGTTTTGAAAGCCATACGTTTAATGCGTCTGTGTGTTGTATCTGTAGATGCTGGATGTATACTCCTTGCTGAGCTTTGATAATGTAGATGGAGGCGTGTGGAAACAGGGCTTTGAGATCACGTATGAACCCTCTGATTGGGACAACGAACCCCTGCAGGTTTTTGTGGTGCCTCACTCTCACAATGACCCGGGTAGGTAAACAAACTGTGCATGCTTGCCTTTGTTTAGTAGAGCAACCTATTGTTTGGGGTCCACTGATTTTGTGAATGTGTTTTGTAGATATGCTAGTTCCCAAACGTCAATGATAAATGTTTTTGTGAGTTATTGTAGGGCAATCTTGAATCAAGTTTGGAACTAACTTTAAAGGACAGCACAGACGTTTCTTTAATTCATCATTTAGCACTCCCACCATTAAGCAGAATAGACATCTGTTATTTTGCTTTGGGGTAAACAAAATAAATACTTTACAGCAAATTCAACTGCTGCCTCAGCTGGAGCATGACAGTTCACTGTAGATAAAGTAGGTCAGGCAGTGGGAGTGCAAGTCAGGATGTTCTGTAGTGCTGTGCTAGCCTGGACACACACTTAGGCTCTCTGGTCGTTGTGGAAATAACTCCAGACTTATCTGTCAAGTGACCTCAAAATATCGACCAGAGTGAAATTTTATTCCGGCTTATTAAAAGAATTTTACTACCCGACACTTAATCTTTCTGACCTAGAAGTGAATACTTGTGCTATTCTGTGGGAATGGATCTCTGGGCTGGAACTTTTTCTTCTTGGTCCCTTTATATAACAGTGTGCCCAACATCAGCACTGCATGTTGACTTAATGGGGTTCAGCCGAGCTGAAATAGTCTGTCACACACACCAACAGCCCTGCTTTGTTGTTATTCATGCTGACACAGAAGTTCGAACCTTTTAACAGTGCACAGCACTGTTTCCTTTTAAATAATAAAACAGCCAGTGTTATTTTTAAAAAGCTTCTCTTAGGGTAACAAAGTGCTGCAGAAGTGCTGTACTTAAACATTTCTCTGAGATTTTTAGGAGGATATTTGACACGGTAATCAATGAAAACTGGTCCTGCTCAATTGTTTATTTACTCGGTGGCTGCCTGCTGTTTTCATACTAGACTGTTATAACAGTTGGCAATTTGGCAAAAATGTAACCTGCTGATACATCAAGAAGTTTTCATATAATATAAGATTTCAAATAAATATCTTGATGTAAGATGGGAGGCACGAAAAGTATAAATTACATCAAGAAGGCTACATTTAAACATTGCGCTCTACAAAATAATAATGCTCTTTTTGTAATAAATCACGCAGCGTCCTTTAAGAATAGTGTTCTTTTAAGTGCTGAGGTAATTTCCTGGTAACAGTAAATATCTTCATATTACCCAGCTTTAGCTCGGGATTGGAGGAGCTTTTATCACGGTTTCATAGCAAGGCTGTTCATCTTTACTTCTAGACATCTGCTATCCTGAGGAGTTTAGTCCCAAATCAGTTCTGTCACAGCTGTCTCGTAATGTGGAGGCTGGAGTCCTGGCAGGAGTCAGGATCATGTGTTTTAGGTTAGGGGTGGATTGAGGATTTCCCCAGGTGTATGGAGGCAGATTCCTTTCTTAAGCAGTAATGATCACTTCTCTTTTTTCTGCTCTGGCAGGCTGGGTCAAAACCTTTGACAAATACTACAATGACCAGACGCAGCATATTTTGAATAACATGGTGGCCAAGCTTGCAGAGGACCCACGTAGAAAGTTCATCTGGTCTGAGATATCCTTTTTTGTTAAGTGGTGGGAGAGTGCAGAAGCTCACAAACAAGAAGCGATGCGAAAGTAAGTGTCAGTTACAGATTATCGTCATGATTTTATTTGTCTGAATTGTTTTTTTTATTCTGTTGCTGTTGAGACTACAGGGTTAAAAATTATGTTCTTATCAGCTTCAGCTCTGTTGCAAAGCAAATGGGGAAACTCCTGACATGGCGTGATGTCCTGTAGCACAGTATTTAGTCATGGATTTTCCTTTCTCCTGATCAGATCTGAGCTTTAAATCCTCTTTTCCAGACTTATCCTTGGAGGCCAGCTAGAGATCGTGACAGGGGGCTGGGTAATGACAGACGAAGCCACTGCTCACTACTTTGCCATGATCGACCAGCTTATCGAAGGCCATCAGTGGCTGGAGAAGAACTTGGGTATGCTCTAGTAAACAGCATTAAACATTTTGCTTGGTGATGAATACTGTTTACAGCTAGCATATCCTTTTAATGTCTTCAGTGCCAATATTTTGTTTGCTGTGGTTGTTTAGGTGTGATGCCTCGCTCAGGATGGGCTGTTGACCCTTTTGGCCACAGTGCTACCATGCCTTACCTGCTGAAAAGGTCAAACCTGACTAGCATGCTGATTCAGAGAATCCACTACTCCATTAAGAAGCATTTTTCCTCCACACGTAGTCTGGAGTTCATGTGGAGACAAGCTTGGGGTAAGTTCTGCTGCTTAGCCTCTGGATACTGGACAGATCTTGCAATTAGATGGTTTCTTACTGATGCTGGTCCCCAAGCTTGATTTCTGACAGGAGTCCAAGAGAGCACAGCTGCTTTCTGGCTAGGAAAGTCGACTTGGGTCTTGTGTTTAGAGTGCACTGGGTTTTTTTCCCACCCTTGCTTCAAAAGATGCTGTGCCTGTTTTGTTCTTTCTCACCGAGGAAGAATGTTAGCCCTCACCCTTTGCAACAACTTACAATGTGAAAATTGAGCCAAAATCCAAAAAATATATTGATTCCATACTATATTGATTTTGTTTTAGTCTTGAACTACTATAATTACAAGAGTTAGTCCTAAACCCTTGTGGCCTACTATGCAGAAAACCACTGTGTGCCTTCTAATGCATTAAACATAGTTGTTTATAGCAAATTCAACTGCTGCCTCAGCTGCTGTATGTAGAAAATATGTAGAAACTAGTCCAATAGCCAGGCCCAACATATTCTAATACGTATGAAGTAACATTATCAAAGGACTTTACATAAGTAGGAATATCAGCAGAATTAATTAGACAAGGCTAAAGTAAGCTGTTTAAAAAAAAAAAAAAAATCTCCCTTGCAGGTTTTGTGATGGTCTGTGCCAGGAACTGCAGTACATCCAGCCAACTTATCCTCACAGAATTTAGAGAGAGCTGTACCTCTCAAGTGTTCCTACTGTTAACATGCAAGATCTAATGTTATGGTTTTATTGGCCTTTGACAGATCCTGAGTCAGGTACAGACCTGTTCACTCACATGATGCCCTTCTACAGCTACGATGTGCCTCACACTTGTGGCCCTGATCCGAAGATCTGCTGCCAATTTGATTTTAAGAGGCTCCCAGGCAGCAGGGTCAACTGCCCCTGGAAGGTGCCTCCCCGAGCGATCTCCGATGCCAATGTGGCAGAGAGGTAAGACCACGGGCCAGAAATGCACAGTTTTATTAAAAGTGCATTTTATTTATGATGCCTGGCAGCTTTCTTTGTTTTGGTGTTGGCAGAGAACACATTTGTATCTCTTTTGATCGCTTTCCTGTGAACTGAAAAAGTACAACACTTCTGTTTGTTTCAGGGCCAATGTCCTTTTGGATCAGTACCGTAAAAAATCTAAGCTTTTCCGTAGCAAGGTGGTGCTGGTACCGTTGGGTGATGATTTCCGGTATGACAAAGCCCTAGAATGGGACCAGCAATATATCAACTACCAGAAGCTTTTTGATTACATGAACTCTCACCCAGAAATGCATGTCCAGGTAAGCATAGCAGATCTACCAAAACACCTGAACAGGCTTTTCTGACTTATTTTTCCCTTTGAAGCTCATTACATCAAATACAGCTAGTAAGCACCTGTTTGCCTTGAGCAGATTTTCTCTTAATCAATAAATGAGGAACAGCATGGGTTCAACAAAATACAAGCTTGTCTATTACTTTAGAGTACATAAGCACTTTTATGTCAAAAAGCAGCTTTTCTCTGATCTTGAAGGTTGGAGTGTTTCCGGACTCAGCAGTTTGCCTACATTTTTCTGCTGTGCTGAGACTGGTGATTATAGTTAATGCTACATATTTCTATTTTCCAAGGCCCAGTTTGGTACTTTGACAGACTACTTCACTGCAGTGTATAAGGCTAATGGGGTGGCCCAGGGGGCAAGGCCACCTGGGTACCCTGTTTTGAGTGGAGATTTCTTTGCTTACGCTGACCGAGAGGATCATTACTGGAGTGGCTACTACACTTCCAGACCATTCTACAAAAATCTGGACCGTATACTTGAGTCCCACCTTAGGTGAGTTTATAATCAGGTCTGATTGTTGTGGTTTAGTGTTAGACACCTATTGTTTGGATATTTTCATTTTTCAGTTACATTTTCAAAGTATTTAAAGTGTGTCTGCAAATTGACCCAAAGAGGACAACAGTTCTTCTACAGGGTCAAGGACAAGAGCAATTCTAGTCGAAAGCTTAAATACAGAATGAGAGCCTGAAAGCATGTTCTTAAAATGAAGGATAAAGTAGTCACGTACAACATATGCAAATCTGGCCTAAACGAGCTGAAAAGATGATAAATTGAGGCTCTGAAGCTCCAGAAGGGTCAGTAAATATTAATATTAAGGTTGGTTTTAACCTTAAAAAAACGCTGAAGCTTACCATGTTACACTGGGATGTTCTGAGCCATAATCATTTTCTTTATTAATAGTATTTAGCAGACTGTTCCAAAAAAATAGTTAAACATTCATCAGCTTGTCATGACGTAGTGTTAAATACATTTGCTAGATATGTAAAAATGTTTAATTAGCTTACAATACAACTTATTTTGTAAATGTTTCCTCTGTGGGGAAATATACCATCTGCTCTTTTTGGAAACTAACACCGAGCTCGTCTAATGAAATGAAATACTTTCTGATTCTGATTCTAGCTGCTGCTTATCCTTAACCGTTGCTCAAAATGATTACCTCAAATTAAATTCATTTTTCATATTCATAACTTTGTGAACAGCACCTCAGTTTGCCAGAAAACATTTCATTTCTATTAAATTGCTGGTAATATTCTATTATGATTTCGTTCTTTGGGAAAGGCAGTTAAGTAACAAGATGTTAATATTGCAGTAGGTCTGCTTATTTACTTGGGAGAAAACAAACATTTGTTATGGTTGCTCACATATGCAGGCACAAAATTTGTGTAATTTAGTTGACAAATATTATTTTGACTGTAGACTCTCAAAATACTAGTTTTTACAGCACTAAACTGTAACTCTGCAGAAACAGCCACTGAGCATTTAATCCCTTATTGTGCATTTAATGGCGAGTCTTTGCCTGTAATTTTTGTTTTCTTCAGCTGTTTCTGTTGTTGAAATGGGCACAAGAGAGTTATCTCCTCTTCTTTATTTGGTTTAATGATTTAATTACAGCGTTGGCCATAGCACTCTTATTTGGCAGGAATGTGTTTGTATTGTTAAAAACTACTCTCTTGTGTTGAGCATTCCTGAGGAAAATCAAAGCCATTAGCTCTTGCCATGTGGCCTAAAGCTTTTTTTTACTTCCTTGTGTTTCTGGTGGAATATTTCATGAACCTGTGCTTCTTATAAGCATTTTTTAAAGCTGTTATTGGTGGATGTTCATGTTAGCGTCTAGATTTTTTTCTCTGATACTGCCATGGGTGGACAGGGGCTTCCTACCCAGAGGCAGCATTTGTGCTTCTTTTTTGGATTTTTCATCCATGTTAAGGACTAACTGCTGCTTACTGTTTCTGTCATAAAAGCTGACTGTATCAACTAAAGTGAAGATTTTCTCATAGAGTACTTACGTGACCAAGTGCATGTAGGTGTAAAGGTCTGCACTGTATGTATTGTCATATTTTGGACCGTGACCTTGTTGCTATACCCTTGACCTTCTTGTTTGTGGTTTTAGGGGTGCAGAGATACTGTATAGCCTGGCTGTGTCCCATGCTCGCCACGCAGGGATGGAGGGACGCTACCCCACGTCGGACTACTCCCTTCTGACAGATGCCAGACGCAACATCGGCCTTTTCCAGCACCATGACGCCATCACCGGCACTGCCAAAGAGGCTGTTGTCATTGACTATGGGACCAGGTCAAGCTTTAATGCCAGGCTAATTGAACTGAAGGGTTAAGAAAATTATTTCCAAATATTCCCAAAAAAAAAAAAATCAAGTTGTGAAAGTTTTGCCAAAACAATTAGTGAGAGTAATGAATAGTACTGTGAGTACTCTGTGGACTAAACGTTTACCTTTTGACTGTTTGCTGACACCTTTCTACCTTTGCAGGTTGCTGCGCTCTCTTATTGGCCTGAAAAGAGTGATCATTAATGCAGCACATTTCCTTATAATGAAGAACAAAGATGTGTATCGCTTCTACCAGACAGAGCCCTTCCTGGAGACGGTGTGGAGAGCAGAATTATTCTCTCTAATGCTTGCATTATCTGTTCATTTTAAACAGCACACCTCATTTAAAATGTCGCCTTCTCTTCGTTTTGTGTATGTGTGGGTGGGTTGAACATATGCAGGATGATAGACGCGCTACACAGGATTCCCTACCTCAGCGGACACTGATCGAGTTGGATTCCTCTCCCCGGTAAGCCACTGAAAGTGCAGTCAACAAAAGCAGAAGTACACTTAAAAAAAAAAAAAACATAGACGTTTTTGATTAAATTACCTGTATCTTTAACAAGTCTGTTGCTTCTCTTGCCCAGGTATCTGGTTTTATTTAATCCAATTGAGCAAGAGCGCCTGTGTGTGGTTACTGTACTGGTGAACTCAGCAAAGATTAGGGTGCTCACTGAGGATGGACAGACTCTACCGGTGCAGCTCAGCGCACAATGGAGCTCTGCTGTACAGATGAGTGGAGAAGTCTACCAGGTGGGTAGCTGTGTTTCTGACTATAAAATAAATGTTTTTTTGCCTTTTAATGGTCTGAATGGTATTTTAAATCTTGAAGAAATCAACAAAGTTTTGTTCAAATACAAATTTCCACACAAGAATTGCAGTTAAGAGCAAACTGGTCTAGCAATGCATTGAAATATTGTGACAATGTTTATTGTGGAGAATAAGAATTCTATTAATTATAATAATTGATGTGTTGTTTATAGCATCAACCCCATCCAACACCTTGTCCTGTATCACACCCTCCCTTGTTATCCATCTCTCATTTCAAACCAAACTGAGTTTTGTTATACCCCAAGTTCTCCCTCTTTGTCTAGTCAAATGTGCACAGTAGCAGCTGTTCTTTCTTTACCTTCTTTCTACTCTTATTGGTCTGGTGAGCAGAATGTCATAAAACCTTAGTGTAAAATCTTCAATCGCTGATAGGCAACATATTTTGAAGAGATTTTTAATGATCATTTTATTACTCAGGATAAAGTGAATCTGCCATGTTTAATGGCTTGGCATGCAGTGTTCAATAATGAAACCGATGCTCTTGCACAGATATAACATAAAGGAGTGTTTTTCAGCTGGCTTAGATGTTCGATGAAATGGTGTGCGTAAGAGAGTTGCTGTGTGAGTGTGTCTGTGGATTCTGTTTCTATGCCTGACTTGTCTTGTTCTGCTTGTCTGGCCTTTGTTCAGGCTTCTTTTATGGCCCGCCTGCCTGCTCTGGGATTGGCTGTGTTCCATTTGTATGACTCAGTTGACTCCCCCATGACTCTGCGCTCAGACACTCTGCTAAGGCTTCCAGGCCGTAGCCAAAGTGTGCGTGGAGTGGACCCCCTGCCCGTCCGCTCTCAGGTGGCTGACCCTCAGCCCTTCTACATCCAGACCCAGTCTCTAACACTAGGCTTCTCTGGCATCACAGGCCTGCTGGAGGTGAGAGAAACTAGGGAGGGCAGATAGAACTGTGTGTAAACTGTGTTCCACTACAAATGGGAAATGGTAGAACAGCAGTTTTAAAATGCATCTTAGCTGCTGTATCAGATTTCATAGTTTGTTTTCCTCCCATCACAGCCTGGGTTCTGTATTTTGAATTTCACTTCACAGCCTGTGTCTTTATAGTACTTTAAAGTAACATAAGCTGCAAACGTTTCTATATTGAAGTATCTTACGCAGCGAAGTTTGTGGAACACATTTGTGTATACTTAAGCAATCTCACTTGGGAAAGGCACTTTCAGGCCGTGAGAGTCAGTAACAGTCTAAAAAATATTTGTGCTATGCTATATTGATGAACTGTGATTTCTCCCTTTTTCACTCCCAACCTCGGTCCCTGTTAGAGTATCCGCCGCAAAGACGACCCACAGGAGGTTAGGGTACAGATCCAGTTCTTCACTTATGGAACTCGTCCTTCCAAGGACAAGAGTGGAGCCTACCTCTTCTTGCCAGATGGCAGTGCCAAAGTAATTTCTTCACTTCACACTTTTTTTTCTTTTTTCTTTTGTAATAGACAGTCTAACTGATAAAAGTTCATTCTTACTTTTTCTTTCAGCCCTACACTCAAAGGGAACCTCCCATTGTGCGAGTTGTGGAGGGCCCTCTTTTTGCTGAGGTGGTTACATACTACCAACACTTTCAGCAGACGGTCCGCATACATAATGTACCAGGTATACACACTTCTCCTACATCCGTCTCTTGTAAATATGCAGATGCCGACTTCTCCCTTTCATGTGTGTGTATCCATCCCCCACAGGTGTGGATGGTCTGTCCCTGGACATCACCACCTTGGTGGACATTAGGGACCAGACTAATAAAGAGCTTTCCATGCGATTGCTCACAGACATTCAGAGTGAAGACACCTTTTACACAGACCTCAATGGTTTCCAGGTAAGTCTGACTGAACCCTTTTTTTTTTTTTTTTTAAATCCCCATCGATGCACTGGATATTTCTTCTCTAATCCTCTTAGGGGTCCACAGGTGCATGCTCTCTCACTGACAGTGCAAAAGCAGCTGTTGTGCTCTTTTATCCATCTTGGCAATGAACCCGTATGATACCAACAAACAGATTAAAGCTAGTTTTACAAGTGGAGAATCCTGATTAGCAGTGTAATTTAGTCAAGATTAATATTATGGCTTATATGAATGATGGTTAATTTCATATACTTAACACTTTTTTTCAAACACTTTTTGTCCTTGACAAAAAAGGAGGGCAAGCTTGCGTTTATATTTTGATTAGTTTTTAGGCCCCGGAGCGTAAAAATGAGAAAAATGAGTTTTTATGAGATTTTTTTCCCTTTTTTTGGAGTGGTTTATTAAAGTTATGTCTGAGAAGAGTCTGAAACTAGCCCATGATTATTCCCCCCCCCCCCATTTTATGAGTGATTATTGCTCTGTTTCAGATCCAGCCACGCAGATACTTTCAGAAGCTTCCACTGCAAGCCAACTTCTACCCCATGCCTACCATGGCGTACATCCAGGACAGCCAGTACCGTCTGACCTTGCACACAGCCCAGGCCCTGGGAGTCACCAGCCTTGCCAGCGGTCAGCACTCTCAGGGGAAAAATTAGGGGAATGACACTGAGAAAACTCAATTGTACTAATTACAGTTTCATTCACAGCATTTGTAGCTTCCACTTTCCTTGACTCGTGCGGTTTTCTCCACAGGTCAGCTGGAGGTGATTCTGGACCGCAGATTGATGCAGGATGATAACAGGGGTCTGGGACAGGGTCTGAAGGACAACAAGAGGACAGCCAACCGTTTCCGTCTATTGCTGGAGAGGAGGTCTAGCAGCAGCAGGGTGAGTGGAACTGGCTAAGCTGAGCCAAGGGACTGAGTGGGCTCAACCATTAGGTGGCACTGCTTCCATATTGCTGAGGCAGAAGTACTGATGGGCGTAGCCAAATAAAAATTGAGGCTTTTATGCTTGGCCAGCTGGGAAAGATGAGATTTTAGCTGCCTTTCTAGCTGGGTGTTTGCATTGGACCATGTCTTCATGCATGCTGTTATTAATGAAGTAAAATGTAGATTAGTTTGCTGAAACAATTTGAACTGATACTGAATAGAAATGCTGTTAGGTTTGTGATTCTTGGGTTTGTTCACACCTGATATTACTGCTGTCCATCATACTCTCACTAACTTTCATTTCATGCCTTTTCATCCTTTTGGCTTTATGACTATTATTTCCCTCTCATTGTGCTATCATTTTCTCTCGTTCACTCCCTCCCTTTCTCACTGCATGCAGCCTGTGGGCTCCTATGCCAAAGTCAGCCACATGTTAAATAAAATCATCACTCATGTTTTTGGAGACGGCAAGAAAGAGGTAATGTTGCCACAGCAACTGAGGGGTAGTAGCACACTCTAATGCCTCCTCCCATACTGTAGCTTTAGGCTAATGGGTAGTACTTTGTTCCTGTCCATTACCTTAGCTGTTTTCTATTCTGTGTGTCACTGATGATATAGGACCATGTTCACTTCTGCGCTCTATTATTTGGTCATTTTGGTCCTGTAGACAAACTGGTGCAGAACGGGATGTAGTCTGATTAGATTGTCAAGCCAGAAGTGGGGCTTTAAAACTTGTTTTCCTATTTGATTTGCTCCATTGGTGTAGTTAGTGGTGTATGTGTGTATTGTCTTGCCTATGTTGGTTGTTGCCTCTGAAACAACCTGCAGTTGTGCAAAAGCTTGTTTTGTGGAGAAGCGTACTTCTCTAATCTCTACATATGCTTCTACAGGCTGTTGACAGTGGACCAGTCAGTTTCCCTTCACTGCTGAGTCATATGACCTCTTCCATCTTGAACCATGAGGTCTTGGCACTTCCGGTTATTCCAAAGAAACGGGGTGTGCCACCTCTTCGTACTTTCTCCCCTCTGGCAACAACAGTGCCCTGTGACTTCCATCTTCTCAACCTCAGAAGCATCCAGAACCAGGTTAACTTGCACATATCTGAGTAGTTTATGCTGTTTTGTATTTTGAAATCTCTGCCTCAATGTGTTTTACAATTTTCTTTGGTCATATGAGTACTTTATATCAGTCTTAACAGGTACACGTTAAAGTACACATTAAAGACACTTTTTGTATTGGATTTTGTTCACATGCACAAAATTAATCGTCCTGAATCGATCTTTTCAGGGTTAATGATGATTTCTGAATTGTGAATTGTAAAAATTCCGCTGCATTTTTCTAAAGGCTGCTTTTCCGAATAGTGGTGGTAGTGTCTTAACTGGTTGTCAGCGGTGTTAGCTCACTGTCCTTTTAATGTGGACAGACAGACGAATCTTTCTCTATTTACTGCGGTAAGTTTTCTAATTTTTCATCAGAAATAGAAAAAGTGCTGCTGATGTAGATTATGGATGCTGCATCTCTCCCATTATAAAAACAACAGAAAAAAGACGTCTCAGGGTGCACAAAAACACGTCTAGTGTGAACTCCCTTAATGAGCATATTTATTTATTATTCATGTTTCCTTTGAAATGTATGTTAGGTAGTCTTCAAGGAGAGGATCCTTCTACTTCTGGTACTGTTACCAATTCATGACATTGTGGTTGGTTGTGGACATTTGTCTCATTGAGGTGTTTTTTGTTGTCCACAGGATCCTCATTCACCGTCCCCGTACACAGCTCTTCTGCTACACCGCCTGGGACTAGACTGTGGGCTGGAGGCCCAGAACCCTGGTTTTAACTGCACTACCACGCAAGGCAAGGTCAGTATTTGGAGCAAAAATGCAGAGACCCAGTCACAGCAGCTTTAAAAGGATTTTAGTGCAACAGAAGTCTTTTATGAGAAAGTGAGAAATACCTGACAAAGCTTGTGAAGGCTTAAAGCCAAAGTATCCCCTAAGCTTGTTTTTATGTACAATGTTTACTCTGGTGAGTGAATGTTTTCTGTGGAGCCAGTTTTAAATCAGCACTGGAACTAAGTTTGTGTTCCATCCCGGAGACTAAAAGCTGTTGTGTGCTCTCGTGTTTGTAGTTGGCTGTGTCAACGCTGTTCCGTGGTCTGGACCTGCAGCTGCTGCAGCCCATGTCTCTGACACTGATGTACTCGGGCACCCCACTCTCCAACAGCTCCATCATCAGCCTGGAGCCCATGGAGCTGTCTGCCTTCAAGCTCAAACTGCGCTAGGAGTCAACACACTGGGCCCAAGTCCCACAGCAGCAGCCTACACACTGCTGTCGGAGCAGAACGGCCGGACAGTTTCTGTCTTACTGGCAGAGGATGAGATTAAACTCTCAAAACCAAGATAATGTATGTATCAACATGGAAGTTGCTGGACCCTAAAAAAAAAAAAGTTTTTTTCCCCCTTTTTTATTGAGGGAGATTTCAGCACATAAGATGAAGTAGCTGTCCCTGAACTGAGGGATATGAAAATATGAAAAATCTTTGACAATTTTTTTCTTTTTAATATTCTTGAGATTCAGATCCACTAGTGGTTTTAGTAGACATGGGTGATTAATGATTTGAGACATTTTTTTGGTTTGTTGTCCTGGCTGGAACCACTGACACTCAAGCTCTCTTGTCTGTTGTCCTCTCTCATTCTCTCTCTCTCTGTCTGCTTTTATCTATCAGTCTCTTGGTGAATTTCTGGGGACTCTGTGTAAATACATCATTAGCTCTTCATGAACTAATGGGACCGAGTGCAATATGTGAAGCTTCTATTAGGGATATTTTTTTTTTGAGACCACCATTCTGCTTGAAACTGTGTCGCTGTCCTCTGAGCTCCAACCTCTTTTCTCTTTTTATACTTCGGTGGACCGTGCTGCTTGCCATAGCTGCATGTTCCTGTGAATGTGTGCTCACTCACTCATTTTGGCAGCTGAGTGGAGACATTTAGGGTCTTGCCCTGAAGAATGCCTTGCTCCTATTCAACAATCGGTCAGTGGTTAAGCCTGGTTGGGTTCTCCTTATCTCAAGTTCTCTGGACCTCCTTTTTGTTTGTGAGATGTAGTGGTTGGCTTTCCCTTCCCTTTGTATCTGGGCTGCCCCATTTTGTTACTGAAAAATGCTGCTCCCGCCGCATAAGCTGGTTTTGAATAACCTGCATTTTTATTTCTCCTGGCCCATAGTGCTAAGAATGGTGTAGCATAAAGTATGCAGTAGATTGGGGTGTCGATCCTAAGTGGTGGGTGGCAGCAGCCCTCCAGATATTAGTGTTTGACCTGTTCTAACACTGATTTAGTTAAAGGTGTTTGGTATAGCTGAAGATTTAGAACAAGTGAGTTTGACAAGGCAAAACACGAAAGGCAGTGCAATGGTCCTCCAGAACTGGAGATCAGCATCCATGCAGTAGATAAGGATACCTCCTATGTTCTACAAGGAACATTGACGTGCAATATAATACTATAAGAAACAAGGGGAAGAGATATGAATATATATGACAGAGGGGAGGTAAAAGGGGCAGAATGTATGTCTTGTGCACTTGTTACCATCTTGCACATAGAATACGAAGAACCTAAAAGCTTACTTGAACCCATATGTGTAGAGATTAGTAATTCTTCACTCCAGTTGCTTTGTGCTGAGGAGAACCCTAGCCCTAGCAGATGCATTGTAAAATTCCATTCCAGTGGTGTCTCTCATGTCTTCATTGTGTGTCCCTCTCTGTCTGGATGCAGTCATCCCCACTACTCAGTGCTTACCTTGGCCATTCAATGTGAAAGCATTACATTCTGCCAGGAAGAAGAGGTCTATTAAACCGTGATGCTGTCTCTAGTTTTACTCCCCGCTATTCTTACTCACCAGCTCTGCAGCTCACCTTGAAATAGCTTACCTGTGTAGACTCTCAAACCTGTGAATTACTGTGAAAGCTGAATACACATCATTTCTCCAAATAGACTGCTGTTGGGGCAGGGGTCAGACACACTCATGGAGCAGTTGTCACGATTGCTTACAACTATGCTGTACAAAGTCTGGCTCCAGACCTTTTCTTTCCTTTTTCACAAACCGCTCAACTCCACTGTTAACTGACCAGGCCCCTCATCCTACACTTCCAGGTGGTGCTAAAAGTACAGAATGGATCGGAGGTTTATAATGCCTCTCTTGGTGAGCTGTAGCTCTACCTTGCAACAATGTTTATAAAACATGTATCAAGTTTGTCTTGTACCGTTGCTAACCTGTGTCACGGAGAATGTACATCTGGCGCTATGGGCTTTTTTTTTGGGAAGGTTGAAATGATCTGGTTGGTTCTGGTGTTTTTTTTTTTTTTTTTTTTTTTTTTTAAGGCTTTTTTTTGGATGATGGTACAACTCTACCTTGAGCTGTTTTGTCCCTCTGCCTGCACAGCATAAGTTTGCCTCTCAACCTGGACTGCTTTGCCCTCAAACCATTCATACTTGTCCTCGAGCTGTTTTTCATTCCTGTAGAATGAGGTGAACAAAAAGACTGGGGTTTTTTTTTTTTTGGTTTTGTTTGATATATATATATATTTCCTTTCTGTGCTTATTCCTCCTGGAAATGCAAATAAGGAAAAATGATGCATAAATGAAGCAAAAATGCAGCTAAAGTTGACATTTAATAAACATCAAACTACATTCTAGACATGTCATAGCTGAGTCTGATGCCAGTGGAAGGGAATATAGTGGCGGATAAAACAAATGTCACCACAGGCATGTTTGGCTTTTGCTTCTCAGACAAAAGCCTAACATGGTGCCTCTCCCTAGTGCACAAGCAGGGGGCAGTAGAGTGTCGTCTTCCCTACACTTGTTTGATCTGAATGTGAGTAGAGGTCCTCCAGTGACTCTTCCCTTTTTATCTACCACCCACGTCCCAAGCACCAGCACAACTCCAAAACCTGCCCCCTCCATTTCAGACTGGCCCACTCTCGCTCTTCACTCCCTCTGGAGTGTGGTAGAAATTGCCTTTGCACACAGCCCTGACACCAATTTAGAAGTTTTTCTTACAGTAGCAGAGGTGAGCGCTTTAGGTGTTGTTGCGCAGCTGTTTCTGAAGCTGCCCTGGAGCGTAGAAGGCATCAGCGCGAACGCTCCCCTTGGTCCTAAACAATCTGCCTGTCAGAACAGAGGCGATACGAGCAGAAGGTTGATGCCAAATGCAACCTTGCCTCTGGGGCTCTGATGAAAAGACAAGCATGCAGATCAGGTGCACTTACGGAGTCATGGTGGAATTCCCTGGTCATAGAACATACTGAGGGAGAGTAGAATAAAGATATGTTCCCTTTCTAAAGGAAAAAAAAAAAGAATTTCCAAAATAATTACAGAAGTCAGAAAAATTCACATCTACTGTAGAGTTTTTATTCTAATTCTGAAGCATTTCTATTAGTCCCAAGTTTTATATGTCAAATGTAGTTGCTGTGGTTAAATGAAGAGAAACAAGATATATATGGGTTTCATTTGATGTATGTTTTGCTGCTATCATCAAAACTCATCATTGCTCAACCTGAGCTGGCTTGTTTAACAAAAATCAACTGCCCTTTGTTTGGACATTTTATTTAAAATCCTGCTATATAAAAGTTTCTTATTAATTTTGGCACTCACGCTGTGTACCTAAACATATCCAGTATTAATGGCACCGGCCTGAAGGTCAAAATCAAGGATCCCATATTATGGCTTCATCTTTGCCGAGAAGTCGGTATGCAAGCTCTCACACCTGGCTGAGCAGGACTAATGCAATTAATTTGAGGCTGGTGAGAACATCTGGAGGGGATAATCAGGTATATTCAGGAAGGCCAGAAGCAAATGCCTTAAGTATGGCACAACATGCCAAGCTGGCAACCTAAGCAGCACGACTTACAGATGCACATCGGCTGTACTGGAACTTTTAACAAGCGCTTGGTGGTCCCAGACCAAATTAGCAGAAGTGTTCAGAAGGGCAGACGTATGTATTTTTAACTATTCCTCGATAAATATACTTTAATGATGATCATTGAATGTGACTCCGATCTCAGGGGGAGCTAAGAAGACCTTCGCATCTTCTCTGCCCTCTAAATAGCACCCGAGTGTCGCAGTGAGAGTTATACCAGGCATGCTCTTGCTCAAGGCATTGATTGGAGTTACCCTTCTCTCCCAGCTGAGCTAATTATGTGAATCATTGTAAATGGACTATTTTCATGAACTAGATCCACATGTTCGGGAGGGTTGACACTGCTAATCTCTCTCTCCAGTGCCATGAGAAGTCAGGAGATTTAACAACTTGTGTAAATATTTATTATTGTTCTCCCACTGCATATGACGCACATTGAAGTTGAGGCTGCCAGTTTAAAGTTATGCCCAGAATTGCAGATGAATTACAAAAGACGTTTAAAGATTTAATCATCAGTCCGCATGTTTAAACTGCATGCATGTTCCGGTAAAAATAATGCATACAACCTCTAGAGGGCCGGTCTCCTTTTTTTTCTGTCCTGCCAGGCTGCTTTGTATGTGTAGACACACTCAGAGCCCCACTTCTTTAAAGATAAAAGCAAACTAATTGCAAATTAATTGCTAATCGCAAATGAGTTGTTGCAGAGTGGCCCGTACTATGAAAACGTCTGATTATGTAAGGCATCCATGAGATGGCATTTGGAATTATGGCTGTTTAAAAGATGAGGCTAGTCTCTGAATAAAACACAACAGTGGATGTTTGCAAGTAATTTAATGACCATAATTCATGTCTGTTAAATAAAAATGATAACTGCTAGAAAACACCAGTGAAAGACGGTTCAGAGAAAATGGCTGCTTCTCAATCATCCCTATTCCTGTAACAGGACGTATTTGTGATGTACATGAGCATCATTTGCATCAGATGAGTTTAATGTTAGACTGTTCAAGCGTGAAAACCCAGTGAAACCCCAACAGAGGCGCCGAATCATAAACCTTAAACTGACCTTCAGAAAAACAAATGCCAAACACTGTCTTGAGCTCCTTCCCACATGACTTCTGACAGGTTTAGTGCATCAAACCTCTAAATCAATAATGAAAACACTAGATGAGCTTCTTCAGGGATTTCGGACACCGTATCTAAGGCATAGCTAATATGCACTCTGCTTTTTCATGCTGAGACAAATACTGCACACAGCTTAGTGTTCTTAATCATTTTTGGGTTTGTATCGTTCTAGTAGTGGTTTGTTTGTGAGCTGCAGACCAAGGCTAGAGTGAAACTAAATGTTCAACTCCAAACTATTAATCAAATTACAGCCTGAAATCAACCAGGTGCATAGAATTTGGAGTGTGAAGCAACTACATGTATGCTGAGAGCAAATCTAACACTTTCACAACTGAAAGGAGGTCAACACTTTCAGTAGAAAATCAAAAAAACCAACATGAGTATAAATTTGTTTTGGTTGAACTTCTGAACTTAAGGCCTTTGACAGACTGCATTTAAGTCCTTTATTTTCAAATGGCTTGCTCCACTGTTTTGGAACTAATCAAGGCAATCTTCTGAAATAATGTGATGCCGCTTACTTAGAACTCCTCTGGCTATAACCACCACAAATTTAGCAATGCAGTGAGCTTGCTGACCAGCACAGATGGGCAGAGAGACAGCAAGGGAGATTGGTTTTAGCTTTCAGTACATAAAGCAAACACTGGAAATATATGGATTTACTTCAATGGTCACCTCACTCTTCAAAGCATTGTGCATAAATCCAGTCCAGAACACTGATAGTAAAAGGTGAACTGGTGTAAATTCAGCCCTTTTCCGCTCAAAAGGAAACATTAGCATTCATACACACACGCACTGATCCTTTTTATCGCCGTTTAAATCTCCTGACTCAAAACTCTAAGAGAATTTAAAGTAAAAATAAAGGGAAATTTCAGCACTGCGCTGGCAGCTTGTCCCGCAGGGATTCATCAGAGATTCAAGTCAAACATCTGTGTCTCTGCTGAACAGATGCCTCACCTGAATATCTCACTCCACAGCTTATGAACAGGCGCACATGCGCGCACATGGGACGCCCGACTATACTTCTCAGCTCTTTTCAGAGCAGCCCAGAACAGGACGGCGAGAGAGAGAGAGAAAGAACTGGCTAGACCAACTCACTCGCCCTGTGAGAGGAAGACGGAGTATGAAAAGCAGGTTTTGCAGGATGGGAGGCGCTAGAGGACGCTTTGTGTCTGTATGAAGGCAGTCTTCTCACTGTGGCAGTCCAGGTCCTCACTGTCCGATTCTGAATTCACCCCCCCCGCAGTGTCCTCGTCCCCCCACACGTTGGGGATTCCGTGGTAGGACACTCGGTTGCCTGTCCAGTCACGGCTCAGGCCAAAACCGAAGGCCACCCGTGTGCCCCGGCCGCTGGAGTCTATCACGGGCAGTTTGGTCCTCCGGCAGAAAGGGGCACTGGCCGCGCCGGAGTGCAACTGGAGCAACACGAAAACAGCTGCAAATGTGGCCAGGATGAAGGCACAGCTGAGCACTGCTACCAGCACAGGCAAATGTGAGGACAGTCCTGACTGGGGTGAGGGTCCATCTGAGTCCAGGTCTGAATCTGTGTCTGACTCGCCTCTTCTCTGGCTGTTTAGCGCGGGTCCAACAGGAGACTTGCGCTGCACCTGGTTCTGCCGTAGACAGGACGTTGTCACCAGGTGGCTGTGAGAGGGGCAGGACAGGCACTCGGCCTCCCCTGGGCCGGAGCAGGTGAGGCAGGCTGGGTGGCAGGGCAGACAGGCCTGGACAGACGACTGTTCCACCCAGTTCTCCAGCGACAGGTTGAGCAGCTGCAAGCCTGATGTGAAGCCTGGAGGACACGTCTTTACGCAGCCCTGCAAAAACAGCGAGGAACCGGCGCTGCACTCTGAGTAGCAACAGAAGAAAAAGGAGAGTTTGTTAATATGTGCCGCAGCCACCTCAAGCAACAATTTCTAAGGAAGCTCCGTCGCAGCGAGTCAGAATACCTTACCTAGATTCTTGAACTCTAGGTTTAATATTCAGATATTATTCAATAGCTACTACAAATGAATGGGCAACTAAATTAGTTATAAAATGAGGGCCATCCGCCTTGATATTTTTAATATATCAGTATTGGCTTTACTAAGCACAGTCCTTCATTAAAGATGAACATTTTGGCCCTGGGGGTCATTTTCATGTCACTTGGGATATGTGCAGTGGTTATTTGACAATACATGTTTAAACTATCTGTATGTAAAATACGTGCAGACTATTACTCGCTGGTCATAACAGTGAACAGAGTAGACCAGGGTCACCAACGTGGTGCCCCCAACGACCACATGAGTATCCTGCGGATAGCACCACTCGCCAGTGAACAGCATCTATCACTTAATTTTACCCTGTAGCTATTCTTCTTTAATAGCATTTGCATTTTTACAGATTTGAAAATGACAGTATCTAAAAAAAAGCATTTACAGCATGTTTACTATACATGATGTTTAGATACGTTTAAGTAAACTTGGTTCTAGTGCATCAAACTGGTAGCCCTTCGTATGGCTCAGTACCCGTGAGGTAGCTCTCAGTTTCAAAAAGGTTGGTGACCCCTAGAGTAGACTTGCACAGTTTTGCACCAGAAAGATATAAACTTTTCACAAAAAAACCCAAAATAAGACAGAAGAATTGAATTAATTTTGCTGTTGCATTTTAAAGTAATTGGCAGCTTAGCACCTAAATTTGATTTGAGGCGTGCTCTGCATGGCTGTAATATCTCCAGAATACAAATATGACACACCAACATGGCAGTGGCAGATTCTCGGTATTAAACAACTCCAGTTAGATTCAGATTCTAAAATGCTTGACTGAGACGCCCCAAGAAACAAAAAAAAGAAATGAAATAAATTGAGTGTCGCATTACTGAAACGTTATTGTTACTGCTGGAAACGAGGGTCCAGAAAGGTGCTTATCTCCACTTAAAGCACTTAAATGGAAAAAGTACATTGGAGACAAAATTAGAACTTCACAAGTTCACACTGAGAAGGTCGAAGAGAGTTATTATCCTCGCATGTCAGTATTATACTACTCATTCTGTGACCACACTAATCTTTTAATCGTTACAATCTGAAGACACAGCGCAGCTCCAAAAATATGAAGCATCCATACATTATCACAGAAAGAGAGACAGTCCGACTTATGATGGCAATTATTTTTCTCAGGGGGAGACCATTGAGAAACTCTTCCTTATTAAAAATGAGAAAAGAAAGAACACTTCAAAAGTTATTTTCTTCTCAATGCAATTTGCATGATCAGTAATTCGATCCCGTTTGGCAGTGGCTCCCTCCATAGTGTTTCTGTGTTAATATTCATAAAGACAAATGAGCATCCATAAAGGCAGAGAATCACGCTGAGCTGATAAAAGAGTGAATTATCACGACACAACCAAGGGATTAAACTGTGTGTGAGTGTGCGCCCTAGTCAATTCTCACCGATGCAGATCTGTTGGGCATCAAAGGTTTTGCAGCTGTTGTTGGAAGGCCTACTGAAGTCAGAGGCAGAAGGGTCCGCAGCGCTGGAGCCTGTTCCATATAGGATGAGTGTGAACTGAGAAAGAACACCTTAGAGTGTGAAAGAGTGTGTGCATGTGTGAGAGAAGGAGCAGCAGAGACAGACAAAAAAGAGAGAGAAATGCATTGTGAGGTGCTACAGCCAATGCCTCAGCGTGCAATCTTTAACATATACACTGCCATTAAAATACCTTATTAATGAAAAAAAATAAAATAAATAAAAGCAGTTTAATGGTGGATTAATATTCCAGCACACTAATCTTGTGTAATTTCGTATCTAGTGTTTAGAGCACAAGGGACATAAATGACATTTTCAGAAGATGTCAAACCCTTGATATGTTTATGAATAAAAAATAAAGACAGTTTTAATGTGTATAGGGTGATGACAAGATCTATAGACGATCCTAAAATGACTGTATTAAAATGAATATCCATGACACCCATTTTAAAAGTAATAACTGAATCCTGACGCATTTGAAAAAAATCCCTTTAAATAGATCACAGTTCATGATTTACCTATTATTAACTTCCTGTTCTTGCCAAGTCCTTAAAGTATTGAATAAAACTAAAAATAGCATTTCTTGCTTAATGTATTTACATAAGCTGTTGTGCTCTAATGTCTGTAATTACTCTGGCTCTAGTAAACTGGCAATGTATCTTTGGAGCTGGAAACACAGTGGAAAATATCCAACTCTCTCTTGCAGCCGCACAACTACACATCTGTTGATTGTACATAAGATAAAAAAACTATTTATATGAAAGGTAATTCCATATTGTGTAGGGGTGGTGTGCTTCTGACTGATCATCACTAAAGGCAAAGATTCCATGGTTGTTACCGTAGCCGCTAAGTCCAGCCGCATTCTCTATTTCCAGGGTCCACTCTCCTCGAGGGTCTTCGTCCCATGCATGTGTGGTCATGAAGGCCCAGTCATTGAAACCCTCTGCAGAGGTGTCCTGTGGCCTGTTAATCACACAAGAATTGGCAAACACACACACACACACACACACACACACACACACACACACACACAATATATATATATATATAAATACATAGAGGGAGAGCAATATATATATATTAGTGCTGTCAAGCGATTAAAATTTTTGATCTAATTAATTACATGGTGTGGCGATTAATTAATCT
>JBBPDH010000124.1:5866825-5880657 GCA_037974565.1 Clupeocharax schoutedeni
GGAGTAAGACAACATGCATACAGAGGATGATGTGGACAAAATACCCATTTGCCTAATAATTCTGCACTCCCTGTATAGTCATGTCCTGGCCACCCATGTGCAGTTTTGTGACCATATTCTTTTTAGATCATAGTCTTCAAAGAATGTCTTGTTTCACTCTGTACTGTGTAGATGTTGAAATGACAAAAGTCACCTACTGGGCAAAAGCTGAATATCATTAATGTATATTTAATCAAATTCATCTATTAGTCGGTTGGCTTTAATGCAACCAGGGGGTCATGGGAAGGTCTGGCCTCCTAGTGTAAATGTGAAGCAAGAGTTCTCTGAGTTGCCTGAGTTCTCTCCTCCAACAATTCTACTCGTTCATATAATAAACATACATTTAAGACCTACCCACACTGGTGTGGAAATGTGTAAATTAGTTAAAAATTACACTCTGTAAATTAGTTTATGTGAATTACTAAATTCCTGTGTCTTTTGGTGTTTCATTTGGACAGCGAATGAATTAAGAGCACATAATGAGACAAAATGTCCATTGATAACCAACATAGTGCAAGAACATGGGCAACATGTCAGCAGATGATAGCGAATATGTGCTATAGACTAGTTTGTGTGTATGCCAGAACACAGTGTTACAATACATGACTCATTACTATAGCTTAATCAAGGTTGAGGATTAAGGTGCAATGAAGAAGGGTCCTGCTGTATCAACTACATAATCATAGCTATGTATAAATCTCAGTCCAAACACTCATTTTTATAAGGTAGATAAACAGGCAGAGAGATTTACTTCCTCAAAGATCCAGCTTGATCCCAGGGTTTCTGCTGAGCTTATCAGTAAACCCAGGCAATCTAAAGACAGGCATTTATTATCCCATGTAGTCTGAAATTCATGAAGACAGTCGTTCAATAGAGACACTTGCTACATGCTTGCTGGTCAAAGCCAGCAACGGACAGTGATGATGTTCCTGGTGCCAGAAAAAAAAGATTTTATTCATGAATAAGCCAAACAACTTTCAAAAGGCTCTTTTATGAATAGGCCTACTGTCTAAAAAGAACCTCAAATAACAATCAGAACAATCAGCTCTTTTGACCTAACAGCCACAATCGCTCTTCTTCTTTGACTTGTAAATCTTTGTGTTACTATATAGAACTAAAAACTTTGGGGCAGCTGGTAGCCTAGTGGTTAAGGCATTTACCCTGCAACCAGAAAGTCCAGGGTCGATTCCCAAGACCGCTAGGCACCGCTGAGGTACCCTGAGCAAGGTCCCGTCCCCACGCACTGCTCCCTGGGCACCGTGTTCCTGCTGCCCCCTGCTTCACTTGGTGAATGGGTTAAATGCAGAGGAAGAATTTCGTGCTGTGTGCAGTGGTGTGTTCACATATGACAAATGGTCACTTTCACTTTATTAAATATTAACAATATACTGCAGCTTCTCTATTACAATGAAGAAACATTTAGATTCAAGATTCTTTATTTGCCAGATGCATAGTACAACATGCGATGAAATGTATCCTGAACCACTCCTTTTTTATGACTGTGCAACATTATAAAATATGTACACATTTTAAATTTAAAACCAAATATAAGAGTAAAACAACTTAAACAAGGAACACAAGTTAAAAGTAAAATATGAAAGCTAAATATTTAAGCACTGAAATAGTTCTTTTAGGCATTGTTCTATATGATGTATTTTGCTCCAAAGTTAATCCTTATGAATTTTCCCTCATTATCATGTACGCTGTTGGAAGTGGGCTTTACACATTTAATAAATAAAAATGCTATAACATGATTACTACCACCTTTATTATGGAAATAAAGATGTATTTGGCATTATAAATCAGGTCAAATCTTTTTATAGCCAAGGATGTTTCTGAAAGGAGCTCTTCATATTTATAAGTGCTACCTAATGGACCTTTAGAGAATGTCTTTCATTTAATGGAGAACTACAGTATATGAACAAAAGTATTGGGACAGCTGACCATTACACCTTGAGACACTGCATTCAATAGCTTTAATATGGAGTTGGTCTAACCTTTGCAGCTATAACAGCTTCCACTCTTCTCAGAAGGCTTTCCACAAGATTTTGGAGCACAGTTATTCTGTAAAACAATTATGTGGGCAGGCACTGATGTTGGATGAGAAGGCCTCTCCGTTCCAGTTCTTCCTGAAGGTCTTGAATGGGGTTGAGGGCTTGGTGTGGCCAGTCAAGTTATTCCACACCAAACTCATCCAAGCATGTCTTTACTGAGCTTGATTTGTGCCCTGGGGCACAATCATCCTGGAACAGCAAAAGCGCTTTCTAGGCATGCTGAAGTATTAAGGGGCCTATTCCAAACTCTGGAAAACAGGTGTTTCCCAATACTTTGTCTATATAGTGTATCTTAAATCCAACAATTTGGCTGCAAGGTCCTAGACTATAACTTCGGACTGGTTAAAAATCCTTGATCAAAAATGTTAAGCAATCCAATGAATAACTTTTTTTTAACACTCAGAACTTCATGTAAGGAGAGATGATTCAAAATCAATACGTGTAAAAGTACACTAGACAAAGGGCATATAAAAGTCTATGTATTTTGAAAGCAATGTCATTAAAGTGTCTGTTGGTGTAATGGTGAGGCGTCCCAATACTTTTGTCAGTGTAGTTTATCTGGTAAGAAAGAAACGCTAGACGTTTACTGACTCGTTAAGACTTGGTTTTCCCTTCAGCACGCACAGGACGGTGCTATACAGTCAATCACAGAAGCCTGTGAGTGTGTGTTGCGCTCTATCTCTCTCTCTCTCTCTCTCTCTCTCTCTCTCTCTCTCTCTCTCTCTCCAGCAGCGCGCTCCTGCTAACACGGGCCAAAGTTATCCCGGAATAAGGACAGCACGCATGTGCGTAAACCCGGATGTGATATTTTAGCCCTTGTGTCCCAGAAGCAGCGGCTGATAAAAGAGTAAACAGTCCAGAGGGTCTTAGAGCACGTGCTGCTCCTGCACAACCAGTCTTCATCGGGAGCAGACTGTAGGACTCACTGACACTCTTCACACGCTGGTGACCCGGGCCTACACTTCTTGTTCAAATAGTTAACGCGCGTGTGTTTTTACGTGATAGTTGATGCACGTTTGTGTTTTCGTCGTAAACGTCATACGTGAATCACGTTTGTTTTATGTCATATAGTTGATGCATGTTTGTTTTTTTCATCAGATAGCTCGTACACGTTCGTTTTTCGTTGTTCTACGTTTGATTTTTCTTCACAGTTGATGCACGTTTATGATTTTGTCATATAGTTGGTGCATGTTTGTGTTTTCATCACAGTTGTCAAATAGCTCATGCATCTATTCGTCGGTTCTGCAGGTCTGAAGGACGAGTATGGATTTCCATGGGAAAAAGTATGAACGTGGGAGCAATTGGTCCGAGCCAGAAGTGGTGGAGCTCCTGCAGATGTGGTCGGATGAGGGGATCCAGAGTGAGCTGGAGAGCTGTCTGAGGAACCAGCACGTCTTCAGCCGCATCGCAGCGGCCCTGCACGCCAGGGGGGTGTACCGCACTGGCGAGCAGTGCAGGGAGAAGATTAAGAAACTCAAGCTGGAGTACAGGCGCATCAAGGAGAAGCAGAAGAGCGCGCGCGGGGGGAGGGCATGGAAGTTCTACGAGGTGATGGACCGGGTGCTGAGTGGCAGACCCGTGCAGCACCATATTTTACCCTGTTTACCAGGATCCAGTACGGAGCACTTCACCTACACGCTCACCCGGCCACCCAAACCTGGAGAGCTGCTGGAGATTAAGCATGAGGAGCTGCACGCGGAGGAGGACGAGCCACCAGAGCTTATCTATCACATCGGATCAGAAGATGAACATACTCTTGATGCTGAGAGCAAATCAGTTGATGCAGAAACCGAAGGGCTGGAGGACAAGGCCAGGGGGGAGGCTTCTGGTGCTGCTGCTGCTCCCGTGGGCAGTTCTCCTTCAGGTACTATGGGATCACGTGGCTATATCTACAACGGGACAATAGGTAATGGATCAGTGGTATATCAGGCAAGGTCGTATAATGGGACATCAGGTAATACGTAATAATGGAACATGAAGTTAAATAGAATATAATGGGACATGAGGTTATAGACCATATGGGAATCAATTATACGTCATTATTTCTAAATGAGCCTTTGGGAATCCCATAAAAGGGCTAAATAGTTCTAAATTCAATTACCAATTTTTTTTTCTTTTTTTGTGAGAAATTGAATTCAGTGAGCCCAGTGGTCCATCTATTAATTTTTGGCTGTTGAGCACCAATTTTATATAAAGACTAGTTTTAGACTGTGTTTTGGTGGCGGTGTGATAAGGTCCCTGACTGCTTGGGGAAAGAAGCTCTTGAAGTGTCTGGCAGGAACCATCTGCCAGATGGAAGGAGAGGGAACAGAGCATGTGAGGGTTACACAGCGGATGGTGTGTTTTTCGTACAAGTGGGAGACTGCTAGAAGAGGGACAGCCTAGCAGTACTTGGGAAGCCCTGTGTGTGTTAAGCAAGTACCTAGAAAGCCCTGTGTGTGTGTCAAATCTAAAAATGGCCATTCCCTAACCCTAACCCACTCCATTTCCGTTGATATTTTGTGGTTTTTCTTTAAGTAATTTTCTGTCACTCCTCTTATTCTATTAAAGATATACATACAATAGTTTTTGAGTTTCAGCTTCTGGATGAATAAAATATGTTACAACATGCCTGTGCTTAATAAGAAGGTGTTTATTTAGAAATGTGTTCTTTTTATTGGTGTTGCAGTGGAATGTTTGTTCAGGCCAGTTCAGGTCATTTTAACATATCACCCCTTTGAAGCTTTTTAATTAGTATTTACCACAACTAATTAAAATGATGTCTCAAACCCTGTCATTTTTACTATGTACTGTGTGTATATGGTAAAATTGACAATACAAACCTACTTGAATTGCTAATCAGTCTTTAGTGGTTTGACATACTCTTACCAATGAAATAGTAATGCGTGGCAATATTTAAAAAAGTACCATAGTGTGTTGTACAACAGTAGTAGCGATCATCATGAAGCCTGAATTTTGTCCAGTTTGATCTAACAGTAGTTTATCACACACTGTCAGAAAACCCATAAGCCTATTTAGGATGTGTGTAAAGGATGAGATTTTATCCAAACTATTGTTTTAAGCATATTTGAATAGTTGAATTAAGCATATTTGCAATTCTTGAATATTGTGTTGTGATTTCATACCCACCACAAAAATTATTTTTCTTTTACATCCCTCCTAATAGATTTTACCGACCAGAACATGGCTGACTTTTCTGGTGCAGGCACTTCCCCGACAGCAGCCCCCGTGGTGATGACGGACAGGACTGACCATGGTGATATGATGGACCCTAAACCTACAGGCTCTCTTCACCGGAGAAAGCGGCGACGGGCGGGTCGTGGGATAGGAGACAGGAGGTTGCTGGAGAGTGCGCTGGCGGATTTCCTCAGCTGGCAGCAGGTGATGGAGGAGCGGTACCTCTCTCTGGAGGAGGTGAGGCTGCAGCAGGAGGCGCAGGCCGAGGAGCGCAGGGAGCAGCAGGAGGAGAGACGGATGCAGCAGGACAGGGAGCATGAGCTGCGTCTTCTTTCTTTATTCACGGGTGTCCTTTCTGCAGCCAGGGGGACTTCAGACAGCACTTCAGTTAGCACCAGTAACCCGGGTCCGATTCCAACTGCTTCCACTGCAGCAGCAGAGCCCGTGTCTCTCCCTGCGCGTCAGTCTTTTCCTCCACCAGAGCAAGAGCCGTCCCCTGGCCCCTCCGCAGCCCCTCTTACAAGCAGCATGCTGAGGGGCGATCAGACCCCCCAGTATAGCCGATACCTGTCCCAAAGAGGCAACAGCATCCGGCAGCACCAGGGCATCCTGCAGGAAGGCTTCACGCAGTACCAAGCCAGCAAACATGATGAGAACAGCAACCCTGATGTAAGTCCCTCTGCTCGTGTCTTCAAATGTTTACCAGTGCCTTGATTCTAATACAAACAGTTGCAGCTTTTCAACTTAAATAGAACACGTGTAACACTTACAGTAACAGGCAAAAATAAGCCTATACTGATTTTCCCAGTACCTCAAATCTAGTTAGTCTATCAAGACGTGTTTGGTGTACAAATCGAAGTAATCTAATTTATCTGACAAGGGATTTATTTTGCCATCCAGTAGCAGCCACAAAGTACGCGTCTGATTCCTTGTCAATTTGTTAAAAGGCCATATCATGGGAAAACTAGTTTTTGAAATAGTTTTTGAAATAGTATGTAAACATTGTTAAAGTCAAAACATACCTATCACACTACTGTGCATAGATGCAAATTTAACCATAATTTAACTATCAGGAGTGTTTTTTTGAGTGAAGCCCATTATAGGTTCGCCAGTAAGAGCTCATTTACATTTGTCATCCATAAAGACATAGCCTGTTTAATTCTAAGGGATTAAAAGATATGTTGGATGTTCAGATGAATGACCAACTACAAAGAATGTAAATTAATTCATAATTAGATTTGCTCTAGTTCTATTCTATTCTAATTGTTATATGCTGTTATCTGTCACAAAATTCTGTCACGTAGCCACAAACCGTCGTCACAGCCAGGATTAAGGCATGTGATGCTGTTTGCAATATACTAATCAGGGTAAATAAGCTGATATTTCTTGGTTGTGATCTCCAGTATAAAACTGAATGAATCAGGAACCAAACATATATTCAATACATTTCAGGTGAAGGCAAACTGAGATAATTGTATGAATTAGATGGTTTTTGCTATATTTACTGTAATGTAAAGTGTAAACATCTTGGTCTTCAATTTTGATCGTGATATAGTTTTTCTGTCCTTTTCTTTCAGGGCATAATTAACATGGGAACAAGTGAGAACAAGCTATGCTTTGACCTACTGCAAGAACGGGTGAGGCTTTTTGAAGTTTAAATGACCCACCGAAGTCTGACATATGTAGTCTGCTTACTGCCGATGTGACAAATGGCCACATGTATCAGACAGCATGCCTTAAACATTTCTTGGTTATTAAGTAGACATCAGTCACAATGGATTAGAGTCTAATGTTGGGTAGTGCACTGATCTTTTAGCTTCAGGAAACAACTGTTGTTTACAATGTGCTGCACATGGCCCTGACTTTCTCATATTTTCTGCTCCAGCTGACCCGGACTGACATGCTCCACATGGAGCCCTCCCTGCTGCAGTATCCAGACTGGAAGGGCCACCACTTGTATGACATCTTTCCGTCTGTTGAGTGGTTTTCTTGTGGTGTTGTGTAATATTTATCTTTTATTTTACGTATCTGAGTGCTGCTGTTCTGTTGTGTTCTATGTCACACCTATTGTCCAGGAGGGCGATATTTCATCTCACTGTGTACTATATGTATATGGCTGAGATGACAATAAAGCTTTAACTACTTACTTTACTTACTTATGTATTCTAGGTTTGGTGTTTAGGTGAACAGTGAATTGCTGAGCTTGTCAAAAGTCCTCTTTCATTTCTCTGTAATGGTTTTATTAAATGCTGTGAATCATTTTTTCTCTTTTCCTCAGCCTGAGAGAGGAAGTGGCCAAATTCCTGTCTGAACACTGCCGCTCTCCAAGCCCGCTGAAGGCCGAGAATGTGAGTTAAGCCATATCAGCAAAATGTGGTATTGTTACTGTTTGATTTCCCCTTTCACAAGTCATAATGTGACAGACAATGGTATCTTTTTGTGTATGTGTGTCTCTTATCAGGTGATTGTGATGGACGGCTGTGGGTCTATCTTTTGCGCTTTGGCAGCTGTGCTCTGTGATCCTGATGGTAAGAGTCCATAAGGCCTGAATCATTTTTCAGCCTGTTTCCTTTGGAGGTATTACATAACACACAGGCACACACAGACACGGGCACACTTTTCTCTAGATATACCTGTGTGATATCTACTTTTGAACTAGCTTTTCATGATATTTTAAATAAAAATAAGTTATATTTGGTTCACAAAGCATATCATTGTGTTATCATGAAAACCTTCACCTTTTTGATGTAGCACGTAAACATTACTTAAAAACTCTCTAGTCTGTACAGACATACACTGAACAAAAATATAAATATAAACGCCACACATTTCCGTCACATAGAGTTAATCAGGTTGTTGATTGTTGGGAGGAGGAATGTTGGTCCACTCCTCTTCAATTGCTGTGCAAAGTTGCTGTTTATTGGCAGGAACTGGAACGCGCTGTCGTATCCAGAGCATCCCCAACATGCTCAGTGGGTGACATGTCTGATTATGCTGGCCATGCAAGAACTGGGATGTTTTCAGCTTCCAGGAATTGTGTACAAATCCTTACTATATGGGGCTGTACGTTATCATGCTGCAACATGAGGCGATGGTCGTGGATGAATGGCACAACAATGGGCCTCAGGATCTCATCACGGTATCATTGCATTCAAAATGCCATCAATATAATGTACCTGTGTTTGTTGTCTATAACATATGCCTGCCCATACCATAACCTCTCTGCCACCATGGGCCACTCCATCCCCCATGCTGACGTCAGCAAACCGCTCACCCACATGACACCGCACACGCTGTCTGCCATCTGCCCTGAACAGTGAAAATCAGGACTCATCCGTGAACAGAACGCCTCTCCAACGTGCCAGACGCCATCGAATGTGAGCATTTGCTCACTAAAGATGGTTACGACGACGAACTACAGTCAGGTCCAGTCCCTGTTGAGGAGGACAAGCATTCAGATGAGCTTCCCTGACTGGTTGTGCAGAAATTCTTTGGTTATGCAAACCGATTGTTGCTGCAGCGTCCGGGTGGCTGGTCTCAGATGACCATGGAGGTGAACATGCTGGATGTGGAGGTCCTGGGCTGGTTACAAATGGTCTGCGGTTGTGAGGCCGGTTGGGTGTACTGCCAAATTCTCTGGATGTATTATCTTGTCAAAGGAGAATTTAGACAGATTTGTGAACACTATTTGAGACTAATGCATCTTTTGCGTATGTAGAAAATGTTTTAGACCTTTGAGTTCAGCTAAACAAAAGTGTTGCGTTTATATTTATGTTCAGTATATATGGAAACTAACCTGCCAAAGTAAATTTCCTCCATTTGTCTGAAGAGTCTCTATGAGAGTGTTTTTGTAACTTTTTCCAGCCTGATGAGTATCATCAGCTCTTTCTGAGGTCCTCAGAAATCTCCTTTGTTTGCACCGTAATACACTTTCATAAACTTTTAATGTGTAGATCAGACTAATAGATCCCTGATCTTTAAACAAAACAGGATGTCCACTCGCAACTTATCGACCCACTGATTGAACACAAGTCTAATTTCACCTTCAGCTTAACTGCTAATCCTAGAGATTCAATCTTAGATATGTAATATCAGATCATAATCCTTAATATATAAATTATATATTTTTCCTCGTTTCTTAAATTTGGTTCTGATGATGCTTTAGGTCATTTTAATGCAGAGCCCTGTTCTGTTTGCATGAGTAGAGTTCTATTCTAGCTGTCTGTAGTCAGTTTTCTTGATATCAGGTTGTGTCTCAGGAGCTTAAAAACTCATGTTTCATGATTCCATAGCAACGGCACGATGCAATAAGGAAATTGTTAATAAAATATTTATATGTATAGTGCTATATTATGAATAGTTCTAGTATATTCTAGAGTCTTGTTTGTTTAGTTGGTCGTGGATGTGCCTGTATCCCTGGAACCCTGTACTGTCAAGAGACTTTGAATATACTGTTCTTAAATAATTGAAAAAGTAACAGTGGAAATCAGACTTTACCTGGAATTTGTTTTGCCTCCATGTGGGCTCCAACTTTTATCAGGCGGCGTCTATGTTGATGTTTAATTCTTGCATTGGGTGTTTTGCAGACGCCGTCCTTATCCCAACCCCATTCTATGGTGTGATCAAAGAGGATGTTGATCTATACAGTGGTGTGAAACTATACCATGCTCCTCTTGACTGCGAGGTACTTGTTAAGGGTTTGTTGAATATTCAGTGTATTATGTGGACCTGTGTATTATTTCTGTGCATGATTTGTTTTTGTTTACCTTCAGGCCAGTGAAAAGGAAGACAGGCCATTCCATCTCACTGCAGAAAAACTGGAGTGTGCACTTGAAAGAGCAAAGAAAGAGGTGATTCTTGGAGCACATAGCATCACATACATAAACATAAACACTCACACACTCACCCATGCAAAATAAATGAGTTCTGCTGTGTTGTGCAGGGAGTGAATGTTAGAGCTGTCATCCTGGTTAACCCTCACAATCCTCTGGGGGAGATCTACACAGCGGAGGAGATGACCAGCTTTCTGGACTTTGCCAAACGGTCAGTTTAGCAAATACACACTTGGAAATAAGTATGTGTGCTTTCTCTGTTTCTGTTTGCATATAGTTCTGTTGGAGCAAACACACAAACATATTGTGGAAGTGTAGTCCAAGTGGAGTACTGGAATGAATCTTTAAAGATCTCCTGTGGTGTACAATTGGACATTATTGCTACATGCTTACATTTAGTTTGCACTGCCAGTAATGAAGCTGTGAATTGCTGAAAGGGGAATTGCACTGTGCTGGTTTAGTTTCATTAAGACTGCAGTTCATAATGAATTTATAAATGCCACTTTATTCCTCCAGTCCTTTCCTCTTTGTGTGTCACAGGCATGAGCTGCATGCTATAGTGGATGAGATCTACATGCTGTCTGTGTTTAATGAGGACGACTCCTTTCACAGTGTCCTCAGTCTTGAGAGGTAACATTGCCGTATTTGTGATTGTTCTGCAGTTGCAAATGCCACAGAAATACTCTCTCTCTCCTTTCTTTCTTCTCTCTCCTCTCTCTCTCTCTCAAACACACTTAAAATATATTGTTAATGTCCCAGAAGAATCATTTTTGTTCCCTGTCGAACAATTTTGTGATTAAGAATATTTATGTAATGCGAAGGTGCTTTTTAAAAGTACTAGTACTTAAACATCTCATTTATAAAATGATTCTGTTTAGTACTATCCATTGAAAATATCTTTATGGAACCACAATTGTGCTTCTATGGCATAACACTTGGAATCCTTTCTGGTACTCTTGTTTTTAAGAGTATTTTAGTTTAATCAGCACACCTGCTTTGTGTCTACAGTCTTGGTCATTTTATCAGAAACCCACAGTCAGTTTACAATTATTAACAGTAGAGCATCTGGTGCTGCACAAATATGTAATCACAGTCTACCCCTTTCACGGATGGAAAGAGACCATCGTAAAAGCAACACCTGCCCAAATGTTATTTGGGTGAAAGACCGTTCTTAGTGATGCCAACATGATGGCACTTTGAAAATCTCAGTGTCAGAACAGTATCAAGGGATGGGGAGAGGTTTTGATTACCTCTTGCCTATTCACTTGAAAAGAGCCACTTCTCCCCCAGCACATGCAATTATGTGCTTATGCAGTCCCAGTACAATTTGGGGATTATATGCCGTGTAAAAGTGTGTAGATGTACTGATCACCGCATCTGGCCTGTGTGACATTATAAAATTATAAAATTCTGAAAGCAGACTACACACTCTAACATACACTTAAATAATATATACACTCGGATATCTGAACTTTTTAGACTGTACAGGGGGTCCTCAAGTTACGACAGTTTGGTGTCGAAACACACCCTAGCCGAGTTAATGACCTGTCCTAACACAGCTGTAGAATCTATAAACACAACTAAGAAAAAATGGCAAAAAATAAGTGTAAAAACAAGCCACAACCAAAGCAACATGAATGAGCATTAATAAAAGGCCAAAAAGTGGCCAAACATAGCAACACAAACGAAACACTCATACATCGTTTTGCTGCATATTCTGCATATTTCTCCGCCGGGCACCATTAAACTAGTGCACCCATGTGAGCACTGTAAATGTCGAGACCGCTGTAACTCCATGACTTCCTGTATTTAGATCATTATTTCTTCATTTGTATCAGTGTTTATCAAACCCAAGACAGCTATGAAAATAAAGATGTTTTTGCAAATAATGTAATTATCAGGTAATGGTTATTAAACTAAATTTATTTGAACAAATATTATATTGGCATTGGCCACAGTGGCGGGGGTGGGAGGGGGATACTGGCCTTGGATCCACATGCACCTACCAGAGATCGAGAACAACTATGAGGAACAAACATGAGCATCAAGAAGGATTCTTTAAGTATTGAGTAGCTTGCCAGTAAGTGTCAGATTCTGTTTGTTTTACTGCAACATATATAACAAACACAGCACTCACTTGCGCAGGTGTTTTTGTGTGTGTTCCAGAATTGCTCATGCCGTCCTCAGGTCCATACTTTTATATCTACAAGGTTGCATCACCAGTACCAAATAAGCTTCAGTCAGTAGCTGCAAATTAATGTTAATTCACTAATGTTTCCAACCATCATCATCTGCTCTGGAGTATCAAAGATGGACACTCAGTCACTTGTAGTAATCTTAGTGTCTGTCCTCAGGTTGCCAGATGCTCAGAGAACCCATGTCATGTGGGGCTTTAGCAAGGTGAGAGGGAAGAGATATACATACGTACTCATAGTAATTTAGTCTTCTACAATAGTTAACACACATTTTATTCTTCCTGCCTTTATCTTGATTTTAGGACTTTGCGATGGCAGGAGTGCGTGTGGGTACTCTGTACACAGAGAACAGGGATTTGGTGCAGGCTCTGGATCAGCTGGGCTGTTTTCATGGAATACCAGGATCCACACAGCATCAGGTTGCTCAGCTGCTGAGAGACCGAGGTATTGAGCCACTATCACCTTGTAATTCACTCACTGTGCACAACACTCTCTTGGAAATAAATGTTCAGAGGATCTACTTGTCAAGCCTCTGTGTTTGTTTATCCAGCCAATATTTAGAAGTGAGCGCTGCTTACATCACAATATGAAAGTTAAGTCTTTTCCGCAAAGGGGTGCAGAAACACAGCTGATGCTGCTTGCAGTGTCTCCCATACATTGGTTTATTGTGTGCCACACTGACCACATCTACACATCTACTACCCCAGCGGACAGTATCAGCTATGCCGCCCGGGCACCCCATGTCAGCGTAGCCCCCTGCTGGACGACTATTACAGTGCAGTTAGAGTATTATGTTAGAATGTTGTACATTGTGGCAATGTTCACACATTTTCATTTATTTAACCTCAACCATTAGAAATGTTTGGATCCTGGCCTACCACCACAAATTTAAATTAATTCTATGAGAAACATCATGAAACACACTTTAATCATGTGGTTTCAGACTTGAAAATATTATGTTTTAGAATAAAAAATCCTGCAGCCTGTGGAGAAGATTGGACACCCCAGCGTTAAACCCCAGTGACTTGTTAAAAAATGTTGTTTACCACTAAATCCACTATGATTCATGCTAAATATGCCTAGCTTGAGTGCTCTGCACACATTCTGGGATTTGCTATGAGAAGTGCAGGGCTTTAAAGCTGTGTTGATGTTTTCAGAATGGGTGAATGGAGTGTTTCTACCGGAGAACAGACGCAGGCTGAAAGAGGCACACCAGTATGTGGCCTCTCAGCTGACAGAACTTGCCGTTCCGTACATGCACAGAGGCGCAGGCTTCTTCATCTGGGCTGACTTCAGCAAGGTGAGGTGTTTATGGAGGTATATCAACATAATGCACATATTACCTAGCTATACATACATTACCAAGCCTAAATCTGAATCATGCAATTTTAAATTGTGTTTCTATTAGGGCTGGGAATTTAACGCGTTAATTTGATTAATTAATCACAGAAAAAAATAACGCGTTAATATTTTTTACGCAATTAACGCTTAAAGACCTGCCACTGTTTGGCAGACATGCAGTACTTCAATTCAAG
>JBBPDH010000124.1:5889909-5905076 GCA_037974565.1 Clupeocharax schoutedeni
AATTTTATTTTATTTTTTATTGGTGGAGAAGTGTATGTGGGCAATATGGTTCCAAAAAGAAATATATTTCATTGTTATAAAAACTATATAGCATATTTTAAAATGTAGAAGATGTGGGTAAGTTCACTGATAGTTTTGGATAGTAAATAAAACACCAATGTAAAGAAATCTGGTACTGTATGTATCTCTACTATGTCACATCGGATAACTTTGTGTTGCAATTTAAATAGTAAAAAATGAACAGAGTTCCCTTTATCTACCCTGGGTCTTGGGGCAGCACACGTGTGTTACGTTATGCGAAGCCTGATATTTAACTTGTGTTTGTCTATATTTATGCAGTCCTGTATAGGAGATATGCTGTATTCTAATGACCTGACGTCAACTGCTAAAACAATACTAACACTGAAAGTCTGTTGCCTATTTACACTTCATTTTTCGACTTCTGCCGGTGGTCCCCTTTGCTGATTTATAGTCAGATTTAAACTGAAATAAACAATCCCACTCATAACAACCCATTCTTTATAAATGTCAGGTCAAGTTGCAGCCCCCCTTCACAAATTAGCCTACAGTAGGAGTGAGAAAAATTTCAGTTTCACTCTACAAACCTTCTGAGTCAGAAGGACTTCTGGGGGAATTTAACCACACTGTTTGGTCCTGTGTGTGGGGGGAGTTTCCACCTTCTCTGGGTCTCCGTTACAGGAGGGAAATCTACAGTGTCATACTGCATTATGTGTGGGGGAAGTGAAAGTGTGTGTGTGAGATAACTGTGTGTCACTTTTCTGTTTTTCTCTCACTCTGATTAGTGCTCGAGCGTGGCTGCTGTCCAGTTACAGCTCTGTCTCGTGTGTGTAGTGTAGCCTGCATAGACCGTCTCAACACTACATCGTTTTACTCCAGTGGACCTCAGCTTAAGGTAAGACAGTTATTATTTTGTCATTTTGTTTTCGTTTGATGGTTCACCGCTTCTGAATGCTTGCCAGTCTTTTAAAGTATTGTAGTATAGTAATCTGTGTTATTGGTGCAAACTGAATATAAAATCCCTGTAAATAGAAATGCTTTATATCTTCCAGCTCCTAACGTAAGCTGATCTTGTTTTTCTACATTTTGACTTCTGTCTTTTAAAGAGCAAGTGATGAAAGGACTAGAGGATTCCACAAGTCGTTTTCGGTTTGCTCAGTCATGTTTGGGCCTGGCGGGCTGTCTGTGTATCAGTTATGCAGTTTGGACGCCTCACTGGCTTGATGAAAGGGGACTCTGGGTGAATGGGAATGAGTCAAGTCCAGAAGACAACTGGACAGAAGGACGGGGCATTGAAGGTGAGTGCCAGTTTCATGCTTCAGCACTGTGATTGTAATGCAGGTTGATTTTCATTTAGGTAGGTAAGCCTATAGATAAATAACATTCGTAACACTTCAAGTTAGTTAATCTAATAAGAATTTTGTATTCCACGTACATTTAACGTATTTCTTTTTGCCTGTTCGTTTGAAAATGGTTACACGAGGTGGAAGACAATACTATGTCCAAATTATGTAGAAGCAAAAATGACTTTTTGATATGACAGTGACCATTTATATCTATGTTCACTTGAAATAAAACTACCAGGGAAGTGATTCTTCTAAGGACTTCTAAAGTCCTTAGAAGAATCCCTTCAGGTTCTTTTAGCTGGGAAATTTTAGTGGAACTCTCCAGTGAAAAGTCCCTCAGGGAGACAAGTGTCATTCTTATGGCAGGGAAACACTGGTACTAGAGAACCTGTGATCAGTTCTGTTTGGTAATTTCCCTATTCAAATACACAAACTAAACGAATCAAGTGTGTTTGACAAGGGAACTCACAAAACTGGCTCCTCCGGGAACAGGGTTGTGTCCTGTATTATTGCTACAAAGAATGCTTTCTGGAACTTTCAGCATTTTATAAGGCTGTGTGCTACACACCAGTGGCATTCTGACCTGTTTAATGGAGGCTCATTTCTCGCTGGATGTCACGCTACATTGCTCCATTAGGCCCTCCAGAAAACATATTATATGGAGTCTAATGCATTACATATAGAAAGGAAATACAGTAGACAATGTCTTAAACAGTGTTGTAGGAAAATTAGTTAAAACAAAAGATCAGACACCTTTTGAAAGTAGGATGGGTTTTGCTGAGTAGGTGCTGACTTCACATTCTGTAAATCAGTCTAATGACAGGGTGTGCCTTTTAATAAGTGTTAAAGTAGCAACCTAAAAAACAATAGTTTTGTTTGCTGTCCTGTGGCTGGATATGTTCAAACTTTCCACACCAGCTTAATGAAGTGTAGGTTTTTTAGCTCTGCGCTCAGGGGCTGACAAGCTTAGGCTTGTGTTTCCAGCATTTCTGACGTTTTTTTAGGGGGATGTTCCATCTTTTTCTTGGCTTTAGGCAAGTAGGAATGTTGACGATCAGGGAGAATTTTAATGGGATTTTTCTGGACTCATATCCAGTTAGGTGACAGTTGGAGAAGGGCTGCTTGTTATTTCCCAGCAAATAACTAGTCAGCTGCTTTTGTCATAAAGATTGATTGCTTGCACAATGAAGATTAATGCAGATTTCTTTAGCAGGTTTATGTCATGGAATGAGAATCTTATTGGACTGTAATGTCGAACAGCTTTATAAAAAAACAAAGTCATAATTACACTGTTGGGACTGAGACATATTTCAACCAGTAAATTGTTGTGTTGGTGTAAACAGGTCTGGGGGCTCAGAGGGTGTTTGCTGCACTTTCTTTCCTCATGGCTCTGAGCTCAGGAGTTCTGTGCCTGATCTTCGCTCTCTGCTGGACGTCCCGGACAGTGCGCTCTTACTCCAACATGCGCTCTCTGCTGATGGCAGGGCAGGCGCTCTACCCCACCACCTTACTGCTCATGACACTCGCCCCTACAGGTCAGTGTTTACACATGACGTGTTCAAATTTCCATGCTGTAAATTCCTCCCTGGAAGTGAAACTTTACCTCTTAACATTAACTCTTTAGTTTCACACATTAGTTCCTAATTTTCACAACATTCATTTATGGCACATTCAGTAACTAATGTGTAATTAGAGTTAAACTCTAAACGCACATATTACGCTTAAAACTGTTACTTTTCACAATTGGGAGGCCAATTCCAGTATACACTTTACACTTTTATACTTTTAAACTTAGATTTTATTTAAAATTATTAAGTGCAGCAGTTTCATTTCTCATATCTTCTGTGCTGTTTGGCTTCATTTTATTTTAAATTTTATTTATTGTAAAGCACCGAATAAAGAGTATTTAGAACTAATGTAATGATAATAGTAATAATATCATGCAGTAGTAGTAACTTACTAAACAATGATCTTATGATTACTGACTGAATAACAAACCCAGGTTTTAAGGGGTTAAAGTGAAAATCTATTTACAGAGCACTTAAATATACACAGTCACACACAATAGTTTCATATTTTCAAAGATAATTTAACGTGACAACTTGATTAAACACGAAAAGCAGATTTAAATTCTCATTTATTGAAGAAAGAAAGTAATCCAATACCAACTGGCACTGTATTGTTGGCTCTGTACTAGTTACTCAAACAAACAATCTACAAACCAAAATGCAGTTAATAATTAAGGTCAGTTAGACTAGACACACTGCGAGCACTGTTGAATCTAAACATCACTTAAACAGAACCGTTCCAGCAACATGAAGTAGACTAAAGGTCTCAATAAGCAGCACAATATACTATGATCAAAAGAAATTTTGGAAGAGGTGCTGGTTCCAGCACAGTGACAGCCATTATCTCAGAGGGGAAGAAAACTTGGAACAGAATCTTCAGACATGTCCAAGAAACTGTAATTCCTCCAAGAGCGCAGAGACAACTTATCTGAGAAGATGCTGTCAGAAATAAAGTTTAGGAGGAAGGGGGGGGCGGGGGGGGCAAAATGTATTCCTCTCGTTTTCCTTCAGATCTTCAAACTGTCTGTGACTCATATCCTCATATCCACATCTCTCTCTCCCTCCCTCTATTCCTCTCTCTCTCCCGTTCTCCCTCCCTCTCTCTCTCTCCCTGTCTCTCTCTCCCTCTCTCTCTCTATATATATATTTACAGGGTTCTTCTTCCTCCTCAGCTGGGCCCTCTTTACCAATCAACACATCTCTGAAATCCAGGCTGACTTCACACGCCTAGGCTCCTCCTATTGGCTGGGTGTGGTGGGCTGGGCCCTGCTGTTAGCTGTGCTTCCAGTTGTGTTCCTGGTGGAGCAGTGTGTGGTGCCGGACGTCCTGCCTGAGCTGATTAAAGAGGCTGAGATGTTGTGGAGAGCCCCCGAGGTGGCGTACGCTCGCTCGTTCAGCGAGAGCTACAAACCCAGTGGGGCAAAATTCGACAACGGGTTTAAGAGGCACTTATCAGTGCCATGAAGAACACTGCAGAGACAGGGGCTTTGCAAATACTGCTACTGATCTTAAGATCTGCAACTCCCACCAACCAGTGGAAGGGCTGTGCAGAAGTGGAAGGTCTCCAGAAGCTGAGAATCTGTGGATGGTTATTGCACTTTTCTCAGGATCTCTCATGGCCTTACCTGACTGCCTGAAGGACAAGAGGGAGATATTCATGAATTAACTGATATTAAAAGGCTATTTCATGTCAAAGACATATCAGATATGTCTTTTATTTCAAACTAATAGCTAAAAACACAAAACAACACCAACAGTAAGCTAAGGACACACTACTCTAAACTGCTGGTGCTTACTTTTAGTGTATTCAGTGACTTTTAAATGTATGAATTTATGTATGAACAGACCATTAATGGAACCAGGAGGCATATTAACAAGTCACAACGAAGAAAAGTTCGTAACTTGATTAACATTTATGATTTGACTGGACTTCATGCGAGCAAATTCAATGATTTATTTTGCTGTAACAGCACCCTCATGTGGTCACTTTGCGTTACTACTGTGTTCCTACGCAAGTGCTCATAGTCTTACTTGAGCGGCTCAGTCTGAACTTACATTAAGATATAATGTGGAAATAGTAATTCAGTATGTTCTTTTATATTCATAGAAGAGTGACATGCTTGGTGTATTTTGTCATTCTAAATAAATAACCAATTAAACCACTGTCTTTACCCTTTTTCACAATCATGTTGGTTTTTGGCTGTCTATTTTATTTGTGCTAATTTATCACTTTTCTGCTTTCTCTGAACTTACACTGAGGTCAGTAAATAGATTATTTGGAAGCTGGAGAGCCCAAAAGAACAAACAACTGATATGCTGTGAGATTCATTCTCTTTTGAGGCTTGAGGCTCATCTCTGACACAACTATTTTAGTATTTTATTTTGTATGTCATAAATTATAACTGTTGATATGTGGAGATAAAGGGCTGCCGTGTGTCTCTAGGCCGATCTCAGCTACTGCCTGGAGGGAGGGGGCGAGGGAGGGAGAAAGGGATTGAAAGTAGAAACAGACAGAGAAAGAGGAAGCTGCTGAGCCTATGTTTACTTTTTGATCCCACCAAAGTGGAGAACTGGATCTGGCTTGTGCTAATTGTGCGTTAATCAGGTGCAGCACTAATTAAAAGGCAGTTCCGCCCTGTTAGCAGTAGCTAATGAGTTTGTTATTAAATCCACAGAGGACTTTTTTTTAATTTACCAACAGGATAACACTTAATTGGCATTTGAATAGGAGTAGAGTGTCCTTGAAGGTCATGACAGCAGGGTGCTTTAGTGTGCACTGAATGACAAGCCTGCCTCCAAGTGAGCATCAAAGCCATTTGATACATTATGGGTGTGTGTCTGTGTGTGGTCTGTATTTAAAGCAGACCCAACATTTTCAATATGGGGACACCTTTAGTGTTATGCAAGTCCCCAAAGGGAGCTTTTAAAACATTTTCAGCGTAATGGTTTGTGGTTTCTCCTCTTCTGCACCCTCTCATTTACTCATTTCCAATTCTGACTGACACACCAAAGCCCTCCACAGTTTCACTCAGTTTACTCGCTTCAAAATGACGGTCAAATATAGTCATCCTCTTGCTTCGTCTCCAGCACCGCTTTGATGTGCTCTCCTCTGTACGTCCATAAGGCTCCCCAAAAAACACATTTAGATTTACTGAGGGCTGCTGCTTAGATCCTTTTCACAGGTTATTTTGCAAAGCAGCAGTTCAACCAAATACCGCAAATCGCAGGCCTGTCTGAGATGGCGTGGCAGGGGTTTCTGGCACAGATCCCCTGCCACACTCTCAGGAACTTCAGTGGCTTTCAGTAGCAGACCTGGGGGAGCCATGTTCGGCACAGTTATGAGCTTTCTCTGCTCGAACACACCTGACTCACAACCCATAAAAACTTGATGGGTTAAGCCAGATGTCTTTGAACAGTAAAAAACCTTAAACATCATAATGGGCTGGGCTTTAAGCTGGGAACTTAAATAAACAAATGCAAACGAGCCCCTCATGTGGTAACAAGCAGTTTATTGGGTTTGTTTGTACCCAGTATATAATAAGTATATAACTAAATATCAATTGAAGAATGCTCCTTATCAGAGGAATCCTACAAGCCCTTAAAAGACATCAATCCAATTTGTCTACTTGTTACACTCTTTTCAATCTTACTTTTTAATTAATTGATAATTGTTTATGCGCTAATCCTATGACCATACTCTGTTGTACTCAACTTCATGTCATTGTTGCTATGAAGAGCAGGTTTTCGAATGGATTCATCAGAAGGCTGGATGAGAAGGCCTGGCTCACAATCTCCGTTCCAGTTCATCCCAAAGGAATTAGATGGGGTTGAGGTCAGGACTGCTGGCCAGCCAAGTTCTTCCTCACTGAACTCATACCAGCCATGTCTTTATGGACCTGCTGGAATAGAAAAGGTTCTTCCCCAAACTGCATCCACAAAGTTGGAAACATGGCGTTGTCTAAATGTCTGCTGAAGCATTAAGATTGGCCTTCACTAGAAGTAATGGACCTAGCCCACCCTGAAAAACACATGTGGGACAAAACGTTTCCTAACCAACACTAGAGACTTTGGTAATTAAAACACTTCACAATGCTGAGTATTTCCATCCAGCCACCTCAGCTGAAGTGAGGGATTACGTCAAGGCTGCCTAGAATATGTTTCACGTTCGGGCATTAATTAGGGGGCGAGGCTTCTCTTCCTGACCAGCCGTCAGCTGCTCCGCACTGATTGAGTGACTGCGTGGTCACGCCCACCGGCTCAGCAGGTGTCGGCGCGCAGAGCCGCCACGCTCCTCATATCAATTATAACCCAATTAGGGAGCCACGTCCTGCTAATTATACCACTGCTTCGCATCCCCGGAATAAAGTGAGTGTGTGTTTATTGAGATAAATAAATAAAGACACAGAACGCCGAGGCAAGCTGGCCTTAATCAGATTTTCCAAACTGTAAGCCCTACACCCCCTCCAACCCACCTTAGCCTTATGGGGAGAGAGTGCATTCTCTGCTTTCACCACTTGGTGGCACTGTTGGATCTTGCCTAGTGCAAATGGACATCATGGCATTAAAATTGTGGGGGGAGAAAAACCCTCCCAATTTTGTGTTTAATGACATCAGAGTGGGATGCTTCACACTGGAGCTGACGTGTGCTCGCTTATGTGTGCGTGGTGTGTGCAAGCAAATGTATGATAAGTGTGTGAGCTGTGTTTAACTGTGTGAAATGCCTCATCTGTTCAATGGGAGCAGGCAATTTCAGACAAAACACTCACTCTAAAGCAGCTAGAGCAGGTCCATGAAGGTGAATTATGGAATATCATGCCTTATATCGTCGAACAAGTGTAATTTGACTTGAAATCTCACAGCTTGGCTGCCATGCCTTTTTGGTCAGGAACACAGACGGGGGCTGCCTGGGCGTCTAAGCCGTAGCCGACAAATTGATAGAAAGAGATGGCAAGATGGAGAGAATGTGAGGCGACACTGGAGACGAGTGTAAAATAGGATTAAATTCATTCAGGGGTGTTATCAGTTTGGTTTGCGTTTGACCTGGCTGTGGTATATGTCCTTCAGCCTTCTCTTTTCTACTCATCCCAAGTGTGCTTCACTTACGCACTTCCTCTGCTCAGACACAATATATCTTTTAACGGTTTCCCCAAGGCCCTTCAGATTTATCACTTGACTGCCAGAGACTAATGATGAGTGTTTATCCTGTTTCCTCCCGACTGAGCCCATTTACCGCAGTGTACTCCAGTTACCCACACAAAGTCTTCCCATGCTTCCTCACTGCAGTCCACACTCTATACAGAAGGAGCATTAAAGTTTATGGGCTGTACAGTATACTAAACCATGTCACAACCCAAAGGCTGTCATTGGAATGTGAAATGTTTGTTTGAACCCACTGCAACCTGAATTGTCACACTGGGTTCAGTTGGGTATGGTCTCAGGTCAGGCTCCAGTATTACTCCTTGCTTTATTCTTAGCTTTATAGCTTTAGACAGTTTTTACTATGACATGCTCAATTCAGACATGCCTGTCGAGATACAGTCAGGTTTGGACAGAATTTTGTTGGGATACAATCAGAATTTGAAATCATTTTGTTTAACTAGGCTGTTTGGAGTCAAAACTTCATATTAACATCAGGGGCTGGCTTCCTTCAGACCTGGTTAAAACTAGTTAACATTTCCCAAAGAGTCCCCTAGTCACTGAGATCACACAAAATAAGGTCCTCTGACCCAGACAGATCAACACCGTCAGTCCTTCTACCCTTTCTCTTGCTGATCTAAGATGATTGAACTCTTTCTGTGTCTTTAGTTAGTGTTTTTTATTGGAAAGGCTGACTCTAGCTCATGATTAGGAGACATGCCCCAACCCAAAGCCTGTGGAGAAAGAGTCAAACACAGGCAGGGTCAGGCTTCTTGTCCTTCACTTTCTCTTTTTTATTCTCTGGCTTTGTGCAGCTCTGTGTGTTCTCCTTTGGAATCTTAAATGCGTCTTTGCTCTTTTAGATAGAAGGTCTGGTTCAGACTCCCCCCGCTGATTACATTTTCTGTTGAGATAGGGAGGAAATAACAGAGTCCCAAATCATGGGCCATGGTGTGCTTTGTAGTTTTCAGTGTAAAAGTAAGACGCGTGTGTTTATCTTTGGAGGATATTCTACAAAGAAGGACTTCATGATTAGTCATACAGCTTAAAATGACCAGCATCTGGCTAGCTTTTGTTTGCATTTGAATACAAGGGGAGGCAAGGACCTTTGGTATGAAGATGGCATAACACAAAAGATAGCTTTGTTTTAAAATAACCATGAACTTTGGTGCAGTAGATCACACTGTTTCCTCACAGTAAGAGGGCCCTGGGTTTGTGTCCTTGCTGGGATGTCCAAGGGTCCTTTCTGTGGAGAGTGTGCATGTTCTCCCACCATGTCTGCATGGGTTTATGCAAGGCGTTTCCTCCCACAGTCCATAGGCATAGACATCAGGTGAATTGGAGATGCTAAATTGGCCTTAGGTGTAAATGGGAATGTATTTCTGTGTCCGCTTTGCAGTGGAAAACCTGTCCAGAGAGTTTCTCCGTCTTTCACCTGTGACTGCTAGGACAGGCTCCAGCACACCTGCAACCCTCCCTAAGGATGGGCGGCACCTAAAATGAATGATTAACATTTTCTTATATTTCATTTAGGATATACACTTTAAAAGATTCAGGAATTACAGTGCGGGGACATAAATGAGTTGCTGAGAGGATAAATGAGAAATCTTGATTTACAACGTACACCTATGTGCCGATCTGTAGGCAAAACCAATTAGACGGGTATCTAAGTGTCAATGCATACATCCACTACCTACAACCATATGCATTAACGCACTTCTGTGAACGTGTTCTCAAACAGGCTTTCCGCATATATAGCCGTCTGTCACACATCTCCGTCCTGCACAATGAAGGCGTGTGCGTGCGTCTCACTCTCGCCGCTTCATTCATGGCTGGATGCAGACAACTGCAGCGGTCCTCTCTCTTATCTGTCCCCTGTGTGACCAGCGAAATTAAATTACAAATATAATCACTCCACACCAGGCTTCTTCTTCTGCCTTTTTTTCCCTCATGCACATCACCCTCTGCTTTGCATATAGAGTAGCGTGCCTTTAGAGACGAGTGCTTGTGTTGGTAGATAGTGCTGCTTCCACGTCCACCACACACAATAGAGACTGTCCTACCTGCTGCAGAGGCAATGTGGGCTTTACACTGACAATAACAGCATCGGGGGAATGTGTGTGTGTGTGTGTGTGTGTGTGTGTGTGTGTGGAGGGTACAGGATAGAGTGTATGAGACAGAAATACAGCAATGCACCAACTCAATCACACACTGGTAGAACTTTTACAGCTCTTTCAGGCCACAGATGCAATATTAGTGGACTCCTATGCAGATCACATTTAACTCCAGGGTCGGTATTTGTGGGAACAGCTTGCACCTTTTATAATAATTCTGAAGAGAATGAAATTAAGTGGTAACACCTGATGCTTGTTCATTGTTCTAACTCATAGGGGATTTGGCAGAGGAGGTAATTGTATAAATAAAGGTGCCACAAAAGGCTGTTTGAGCAAGGCCAGCATATGAGAACCGTTTTAGTGCACTAAAGAACCTTGTTTGTAAACTATGCTTGTCGACACCTGCTTTTGTAGTGTCATCTGAAATCAGGGGTATTAATAGGGAGAAACTGCTGATGTGAGGATATGATTGCTTTCAACCACAAGAGAATTAGTGAGGTGAGGTACTGATGTTTCATAATTAGTGCTGGATCACAAACTCCTCTTCAACTCAGTTAAATCATTCCAGAGTGCTTCAGAATGGTGGATGGAGATGGGGCTGGAGGCGGGTTACCCATCTAGATGACACTTGTCATTGAACACAGTGATCTTATGCTCAGAGCATCACATTCCAATGACAATACTTTTCTATGGTGATTATTCAAACTATGTGTGCGAAGTACAAACAGTGGTAATGCCCTTAAGGTCAAAACATGCGAATATTAAGGGGTTTTTAGGGTCCATTACATTCTATTTTCCAAGGAATGAGCATATTTGTACCTTTTTAATAATTTAAATATAAAAAATTAAAGTGAATGCCTGAAGACAATATGGAAAAACTGTAAAAAAGCCTTAAAACATAGACTTGCGACAGAATATGGTATAATTATGTTCCTAACTAAGGGTACTGAAGACATTCCCCTGAGCGTTTGCAGCCTGAAAGGTATAATGTGTTACTTCTTTTTCTCTGGCTTTAGTAAATGGGGAATTCTACCTACATTCATGTATCTAGGACATGTGAGCTACCCCTGATAACCAGAACGAACTGAAATCCCACTTTGGCTACAGCACTGAGGCAGGCTTGCATGACGCTAGCGTATTTGAAATAACTCAACGAACTGTCAATCCCGAACCAGATTTATGTTCACCTATGGAAGTTATGTCATTTATGATGAACTGAACTTTGAGTGCGTTTTAAGCCCGAAAGTTTGAAATGAAATATGACCTCACTATCCTTCAGTAAAGCAGCTAAACTGACTTTGAAAGTGCATCAATAAACACAAATTCGGAAAGATTTACGACTTGAACCTACGTCTGTATCATCGCTGCTGTCTTGCTAAGCAGAAATCCACTTAAGCCATCTGTCTCTCGGCATCTTTGGGTCATAATGAGATCTAACTCACCCACACAGTTCTGGTCAGGCAGCAGTTCGGAATATTTGGTGCATTTAATTGTATGAATATTTATGTGTTGCCTGAATATAATTAGTGAATTGGTAAAATATTTTTTTCAGATATATATTTTTGCCAACATATAAATCTATATTTTGAAAAACGATCACAAAAATCTATAATTAGAACATTGGAGAACATAGAGTTACATGGGGGGGGGTGTCTCTAGAAAATGGCAATGTTTTAAAAAATGCTTTTCTTAATTAAGGGCTCAATTAAGCTAAGTTAAATGTGTAAAACTGTGTTCTGTGTAGTGAATATACGCTTTAAAAATCAACAAAGCACTGCATATGACATATGTGTCTATTTATAATTTAATTTAAAGAGGATTATTTGTGCCACAGGAGGTCCTGTTCTGTAATCTGTGAGATGTGTGTGTGAATTAGATGGAATGTGTACATTTCCTGAGAAAACAGCCCAGATTAAAATATGACTTGGATAGTCACATCAGGGTAATGCAGTAAATTCTACACTCAGTAACAACACAGGGCACATCTGTTAGCAGGTTCTGGTATTGCATTACTATCTAATCAAACAGGACTACCAGTACAGAGGATTCTCTCAGTTCAGCTAATTACACAAGGTCCTTCACTCTGCATTTGTTACTGTCAAACTGTAAAAGCACTGGGCTTACACCACAAATTTCCTCATGAGTCATTAAGTCAAGTCAAGTCAAGTAGATCTTTTTGTCATTTCTACTATATACACAGTACCTCCAGGACCATGGTGCAACACAAGAGCAGAACAGAGCAAAACAACAGTGCAAAAAAGGAAAGAACAAGAGCAACAATACCACTAATTGAGACAGGACAAGACAATGTACAGTGCAAATGACAATGGCTACATCGTGGATAAGTACAGTATTTGACCAGTATTGTAGTTTAGCAGCAGAGATGTGCAAGAGAATGCATGACATCAGTAAATAAGTATGTGCAATTAAAACGGCAATAAATATGACTGTGCGGTTTGTAGCAGCATAAACAAAACATGACAGAGAGAGTCGTGTGTTTTACAGAATGTGTGATATGAAAAGAGTATTTTAGCTGGTTATTAAAGTCTGAGTTTTCCAAGGGGGTAGGAGTGAGGTAGGGGGAGGTGGGTGATTTGTGGTGTGTATATGTGGTTTTATGCTTTCAGTTCTGGTTAAGGAGTCTGATGGCCTGAGGGAAGAAACTGTTTCCCATTCTAGTAGTGGAGGCTCGTATGCTATGGTACCTTTTACCAGACAGGAGGAGGGAGAAGAGGGTGTGTGAGGTGTGAGTGGGGTCATCCACAATGCTGGTGGCTTTGCGGATGCAGTGTGTGGAGTAAATGTCTGTGACAGAGGGGAGAGAGATTCCAATGACCTTCTCAGCTGTTTTCACAACTCTCTGTAGGGTCTTGCGGTCCGAAACACTGCAGTTTCCGTACTAGGCTGTGATGCAGCTGCAGAGAATACTCATTATGGTCCCTCTGAAGAACATGGTGAGTACTAGGGGTGGGATGTGCGCTCTCCTTAGTCTCTGCAGGAAGTAGAGACGCTGCTGGGCCTTCTTGGTGACGGACCTTCTGTTGAGAGTCCACATGAGGTTGAGGTCCATTATGTGAACACAAAGGAACTAACACACTAGCAAACAAAACACAACATGCTTGAAGGTGCTTGAATGGATATGATGTTCTCAGTAAACTTAAGTCACACAAATGCAGTTTAAGTTTTTGTAACTTTATATCATTATCTTCTTTATCTTTATATCAATATCTTTAGCTCCTTAAAGTTAATAAAACCAGTAGATGTATTAAATTAGGCTGTGAATGTTTAGTAAATGTTAGTAAATGACCAAAACAAGTGCACTTTCTTGTTTCCACATTTCTTTAATGTGTAAGTAAGTTAACAAAAGAGTAATTTAAATTTGTACATTTGAGTTAAGTTGTTCCTGCAGAGCTGTGACAGAGACTCACTTCTGCTCAGCAGCAGAAATTATGGCCGCTGGCTCTTACAGCCAACAACAACACGGCTAAGCAATTACCCATGGAACAAAACGGGAAATATGCACGTACACACGCACAAAACCAAGGGTGGGAGTAATCTAGTGGGTAAAACACTTGCCTGTGAACCCGATGACCACAAAGTTGCAGGTTTAAACCCCCTCTTTCTACCATTATGTTCTTGAGCAAGACACTTAACCCTCAGTTGCTCCAGGAGGACTGTCCCTGTAACTAATGATTGTAAGTTGCTCTGAATAAGAGTGTGGGTCAAATGCTACTTTACACAGCTGAACACGCATTACAATATCTGTGAGGGCATTCCATTGACTTGTGTAATACTGCATCCCAGTAAAAGTACACTTACATCTAAAGCTAACCATAACATTAGCCTTGGTGACCAAAAGGCAATCTTTTGTTTCTCCTAAGAAAACTTAGGAGTGGTGCCTATCTGTGGTGAACCACTATCTGTGGTGAAAACACAGTGTGAAGCAAAGAACCCAGTTCTACAATAATTTTCATTATTCCTTTCATTATGACTTCAGTTTTTCCTCAAATTGTAAATTGCTTTGGTAAAAGGGTTTGCTTAATGAAGGTAATTATGAGGACATTTGATGCTCACAACACACAGAGATAAAAACACACGTGCATGCACACACAGTATGGTTAGACAGGTGGAGGACCCCGCAAACAGAAGAAAAAAGTGTGGAAGATACAAAACGCAAACAGGTGGAGCATCAGGAGCCAATGCAAGTGACACTCAGTGACATATTTGTTGAGTAACATCACCAACAGTGTGATCCTAAACCTAAACTTAACCTTCACCTCAAGAAATCCTGTCAGTTTTAACAACAATGAAATGTGTGAAGCACACACACACACACACACACACACACACACACACACACACACACACACACACACACACACACACACACACACACTGTAGATGAATGTCTCTCTTTCTATCTCTCGTTTCTGTTGACCGTGATATAGGATGAGAGGATTTAATGTGTAATAGTGTTAGGTGAGCTAGAGATTAAACGGCAAATTGACCAGAAAGCAGCTGAAGTGAGAGCATGCCCATGATACTACAAACACACAAACAGTGCGATCCGCTTCTACAGCTCCTGCAGTTTGACTTGTACTAGCATCTCAGAGGCAGTTCACCCAAAAATCTAATTTACAGCACTTATGTTTTTGCATTGAACAAAATAAACAACAGCTTGTTTTCCCTCGCCTGCTCTTTTCCCATCCATCTTCAGATGTTTCAGTGGGTCCAGAATGAAAAGCCATTTCCATTAGAGCGATGGGCTCCCTCAGGAAACAGAGAGAGAGAGTAAAGGAGAGAGGAGAGAGGAGAGAGATAAAAGAAAGATAGACAGAGAGAGAGAGACAGGAGACAGAAAGGACACACACACACACACACACACACACACACACACACACACACACACACACACACACATACATATATATAAAGTAGAGAGAGAGAGAGACAGAGAAAGAGAGAGAACGAAAAAGAGAAGAGCA
>JBBPDH010000124.1:5914930-5926799 GCA_037974565.1 Clupeocharax schoutedeni
AAAATATTTTATTTCAAATTATATATTATATTGTGCATTGTTTGAATGCTAAATAAACATGTTTATAGTTTTGTAACGTATTATTTTAATAATTGAATACCTCCCCCCCCCCCCCTTTTGGTTTTTGGTTTTGGTTTTCGGCCAAGTGTTTACAAATTTTCGGTTTTCGGTTTTCGGTCAAATAAAATAAAATAAATAAATAAATAAAAATTAAAAAATCCTTTCGGTGCATCATTAGGTGAAACCATAACCTGAACAGTATCTGGTCTAGCAAAGGACTTAATAAAGTATTTCATATTAAAAGTTTTTGCTCTCATTTCTATTATGCATACAGCACTGGAAAGCATTGCCTGCCCTTTATACTGTGAGAGCGTTTCATAATGTAGGGGTCGATAGAAATGGTTCAAAATTACCTGCAAGTGTGGGATGGCTATTAAAAACGTTTTCAATAATATCAAGCCAAGCTGGGTGCAGACACTTGTAAACTCATTCTAATATGTTCTATTCAATTTCACAGCTTTCAAATGACCAGTAGGTTTCCTTGAATAACAATGACGGTGTTTAAGGCATGTCCAGAATGTGGAACAGTGCTGTAGGTAATTCTAAGATAACGAAAAGCTGCACAGTATGGTGAAATAGTATAGTCTGATGAAATACATTTCCAGAATGCATCATCGCTCGAAAGCAAGGATCAGATCTCATGGCAGATAACTTTACAGAAAATGAGTGTCAATGGATTATTGTAGTATATTGTTCCTCTATTTCAATGAACTTGAGAAATATATAAGATCTTAAAATATTGCACTAAACATCTAAAATACTTTTTAGCAAATAGCTAATCATATTTTTATAATGCATGAAGACAAATGTGTGTGCCTGAGTGTGTGAATGTGTGGAGTTGTGGTTCACACTATCACTCCTCCCTATCTACCACATATGCTTCAGGTGGCCAGGGGTGTCAGTTACAGACTCCTCAGCAGGGTATAAATAGAAGTCTCTCCCTCCTATGGAGAGACGTACAATCCTTTGTGGAAACACTGAGATCCAAACTGAGATCCAAACAGACAGAGAGAGAGAGAGAGAGAGAGAGAGAGAGAGAGAGAGGAGCCAGTCAGACGGCCACACATACACACATACACCTCTTTGGTGCTCCCATGCAGAAAAGACCCCAGGGGACTCTACGCCAGCTGAGCCTCAAAAACAAGGTATGAGAGCCCAGCTGACAGCCAGACTGGGGATGCTCAGCTGTTCATGTGTGTTTGAGTCTGTTTGTGTATGCTAGTTTATGTGTATGCAAGTGTGTGAGTGTGAGCAGCTCAGTGTAGATTTGTGGCTGATGCTGACAGTCAGAGAGATGCAGGAAACTGGCACAAATCATGAAGAGAGAGAAAAAGAGTGAGGGATAATGCCATTATGTGGCCACCATGGGAGCGTCATGGTAAGCCCTAGTTGATTCATTGATTCTGAAACAGATTGGTGGCATTTTTGATGTTAGAGATGAATGCTGTGCATGTCAAAATATGACAAAAACATTGTGGAAGGCTCAATATGACAAAAACATTGTGGAAGGCTCAATATGACAAAAACATTGTGGAAGATGTTAATATTTGACAGCTGCTGGGGTTCTGGTGGTTTTGTGCTGTTTTGGTGCTTTGTTCAGTTGAATCTACAACACGAGTGAAGTTACTTTTCTTGTACTTCTCACACATGGTAGCAGGCCTTACAATTTTCCATGAGCTCTGTCTTCTCTTCCATTAACCACTCAGCATCATAGGTTTCATAGTCTCCTGTTCAATGCTCTTAAAATGCCAGCGTAGGGCTCCTGGGGCTGTGAATGTAGTTCCACCTGATAAAATGACTAATATAGGTGATTGACGGGCCTGAAATTATAGAGGTGCCCATTTAGCAAACTTGCTGTACCTGAGGAAAAAGAGAAAGGGTAGAAGAAAAAAAAGGTCACAGTTACTCCCAGAGCAGGAGCGTAAAGGAGGGAAGAAATGAAGTTTTCAGCAGCAGATCGATTCCTGAATGCTTGTCTCATGCATTTTACAGAGGAGCTAAATGCCACTTATGGAATAATGCGGTACTGTGGGTCAGAGCTGAGCGCTTCATCTTGCGCTGGGATTTGAGGGCACTTTGTACAAAACATTCCTGAAGACTTAAGTAAATCTGTCTGATTGTGTCACAGGACTCAAAGTAAAGCTGCATTTAAACCATTTGAGGGTTTATGAGTCTGAACCCCTTTTTAATAATGTGCAAAAAAAAAAATCCCAGCAGCCAAACTAATCTCATAGTCTCATAGTTCACAAAAACTAATCTTTCCTTCTTTCCCTACACCCGGTCCTTGTCTACTATGCAGATACCGAAACTGTGCTGATAACATGGAGACAAAGTCGGTGGATACAACGCGATCATCAGTGCCGGATGAGCTGTGCCATCCTTATTCCAAATTTTCCAACTGGAAGTTTAAGCTCTTCCGGGTGCGCTCCATGGAAAAGGCACCCCTGCCCAGCGAACCTCCTTTGGAGAAGGAAGCAGAGCTGAAGGTGGATGCACAGGGAGATGCCAGAGGCCTTCCTGGTAGTATTATGAAGCTGTGTCTGGGGGGCAAGAGCAAGGAGAATGTGGAGGGGGCCTCCAGACGGGTAGATCTCAAGCTTCAAGAGATTGACACACACATGACCCATCTCAGGTAAGTCATGGATGGTTAGTTTGTCTATGGGTATGGTAGTGACTGAAATCTCATTCCTCATTCCACCAAATATGAAAGATAGCATAAAATGCATCTATGCATTTAAGGGGGTAGCTTCCTTTATGCTCCTAAAACATTTAAATGTGCTGCTTCCATTTAAACACTTGAAAATGGATGAATACAAATGTATTGCTTTTATGTGAACCCAGCTAATGTGTTGTTTTTCAGGTCTTTATGTCGATTATGTGGCATGATTCTGAGGAAAGCCAAAGGCCCAGAGCATGAAGTCCAGGGAGCTCTGGATGAGTCCAGCAGTTGTGCCCTGCGAAGGATGGGATGCAAGGCTACCAGCTGGCCTGAGGTCATCCTGAAGGTGTTTAAGGTGGATGTGAAGGGTGACATGGAAACCATTCACCCTTCGAAGTTTTGCCACCGTTGCTGGACCATAGCCATGAGAGGAGGTGGTTTCTGTAGTTTCTCTAGAACGCGTGTCCCTGTGTGGAAGCCTCATACCTCGCATTGCCTGCTGTGCTTCCCCAAGAGACTCATCCTTCAACGGAGGGGAAGGAAGAGAAGCAAGCCACTACAAAGCATACACTGCCTGCCCAAGAGGACCAAGAGAGACTCTTCAGCACCCACAGCGAGCAACAGACTGTGGAGACAGACCACAGACAACCCAGAAGCATTTGGCTTGGGGGCATGCTTGAAACCAGCTGCTCAGAGAACCCTCTGGGTTAAGAATATAACTCGCTGCCAGAAAGACCACCTAAGCTACCAGCTACTCCCAGGCGAGCTCCCAAAAGACTTTGTGAATGGTGTTACCTGCCAGGTGTGTGAGCACCTGCTTTCTGACCCAGTGCAGTCCCCTTGTCTTCACCTCTTCTGTCGCACCTGCATCCAGAAATACAGCCAGTCTTTGGGTCCCCAGTGTCCAGCTTGTGGCCTCCTTTTTAACCCATGTGACCTGATAAGCCCTGCCAAGGCATTTCTCTCTGTTCTCAACTCTCTTCCCCTGGTGTGTCCAAGAGAAGGTTGTGGAGAGTGGGTCAAGTTAGACACCTTTGGAGACCATTGCTTAAATCATTGCCTGGAAACAAATGACACAGAGGTGCAGGACAGTCTAGAGCAGAATCTAGAAGTCTACTTGCCTGTCAACAAGGGTGGCCGTCCTCGGCAGCACCTGCTCTCACTAACACGAAGGGCTCAGAAGCACAGGTTGAAAGAGTTGAAGAACCAAGTGAAGGTGTTTGCTGACAAGGAGGAGGGTGGAGATGTGAAGGCTGTGTGTTTGACAATGTTTCTCCTGGCGCTGAGGGCTGGAAATGAACACAGGCAGGCTGATGAGCTGGAAGCCATGATGCAAGGTAAGACAAAGATGTGCATCAGCAAGGTTAAATGCAAGCTTTTTATTAACATAGTAAAACAGTAAGTAGGGTGTAAGTAGACAAAGTAAGATTTTTGCCAAGGTCTTTATTCAAATATTTCACCATATAAACTACACAGTTCATCAAGTTCATGAAATAGACTGAGCACATATCTAACATGTGGTTGTCTGGCAGATTACACCCTAAAAATATAAACTCCTTGTCATTGTGACTGACTGTTAAATTTAAATAGTATTGTCACCAACAAGCTTGGTGTATGTCACTCTAACACACAGTAACACCTTTTGTCAAGAGCCTGTTAGAATGAAAACAACATCAGTGGCTCTTGTATCTGCAAATGACACCGGCAGTGCAATCCTCATCTCTGGGGAAATGGGGCCAGCTGGTGTCTGTTTTCATCACCAGCCAGTAGATCCCTTTGCCAGCCCTCCCAAATCACCTCTTCTCTTTCTCTAAAATTAATAATAATCACAAATCTAATGCTGCAATTAGGATCCAGCTCATACTGCAATTACCACCAGAAATTTCAAATTTGCTAAGGGCTTTTTGCTGACAGAGAGAGAAAGAGAGAGAGAGAGAGAGAGAGAGGGAAAGAAAGAAAGAATTAGATATACATAGACTTAGAAACACACTGTGCAAAATACTTTCTCTCTCCATCTCTCCCTTTCATACAAACCTCTCACACACCCACACCCTCTGGTCTATACAGTTACATGAACTCATTATTTGTGCCTGTATCTGGCTCACACTGGTTTTGTTTTCTTTTTCAGGCAGGGGTCTTGGCCTGCACCCTGCAGTGTGTCTGGCCATTCGGGTAAACACTTTCCTCAGCTGTAGCCAGTACCACAAGATGTACCGTACGGTAAAGGCCACTAGTGGACGCCAGATCTTCCAGCCCTTGCACACCCTCCGTAGTGCTGAAAAGGAGCTTCTCCCAGGCTTCCATCAATTTGAGTGGCAGCCAGCTCTCAAAAATGTGTCCACCTCTTGGGATGTAGGCATCATTGATGGGCTCTCTGGCTGGACAGCCTCAGTAGATGAGATACCGGCAAATACTATTGCTAGAAGATTTCGCTACGATGTGGCACTCGCATCAACTCTTAAAGACTTGGAGGAGGATATCATGGAGGGACTGAAGGAGAGAGGGTTAGATGACAGCACCTGTACCTCAGGCTTCACTGTGGTGATCAAGGAGTCATGTGACGGAATGGGAGATGTCAGTGAGAAGCACGGAGGAGGACCAGCCATTCCTGAGAAGGCAGTGAGATTCTCTTTTACTCTGATGTCCATCACTGTTCAAGCTGAAGGTGAGGAAGAAGCAGTCACAATCTTCCAGGAGCAAAAGCCCAACTCAGAGCTGTCTTGCAGGCCTCTGTGCCTCATGTTTGTGGATGAATCTGATCACGAGACGCTGACTGCCATCTTGGGTCCTGTAGTGGCAGAGCGTAAAGCCATGATAGAGAGTCGCCTCATCTTGTCCATAGGTGGGCTTCTTCGCTCTTTCCGCTTTTACTTTCGAGGCACAGGCTATGACGAGAAGATGGTGAGGGAAATGGAAGGGATGGAGGCTTCAGGTTCCACTTACGTCTGCACCCTTTGTGACTCCACACGAGCTGAAGCCTCTCAGAACATGGTGCTCCACTCCATCACCAGAAGCCATGATGAAAACCTTGAGCGCTATGAAATATGGAGGACAAACCCTTACTCGGAATCTGCAGAGGAGCTGCGGGATCGAGTCAAAGGTGTCTCAGCTAAGCCATTCATGGAGACCCGTACCACAATAGATGCCTTGCACTGTGATATTGGCAATGCGACTGAATTCTACAAGATATTTCAGGATGAAATAGGTGAAATGTACCTGAAAAACAACCCAACTCGAGAGGAACGACGACGCTGGCGCTCAGCCCTCGATAAGCAGCTTAGGAAGACGTTAAAGCTAAAACCAGTGATGAGGATGAATGGCAACTATGCCCGGCGACTAATGACCCGTGAGGCTGTAGAGGTGGTATGTGAGCTGGTTCCTTCAGAGGAACGACGCAAGGCTCTGAAAGAACTGATGGAACTCTACCTCCAGATGAAGCCAGTGTGGCGCTCCACCTGCCCAGCCAGAGACTGCCCTGATCAACTCTGCCGCTACAGCTTCAACTCCCAAAGCTTTGCCGAACTCCTATCCACTACATTCAAATACCGCTATGATGGCAAGATTACCAACTACTTCCACAAAACGTTGGCTCATGTGCCTGAAATTGTGGAGCGGGACGGCTCAATCGGTGCCTGGGCCAGTGAAGGCAATGAGTCTGGTAACAAGCTTTTCCGCCGCTTCCGTAAGATGAATGCCAGGCAGTCCAAGACCTTTGAGTTAGAAGACATACTAAAGCACCACTGGCTGTACACATCCAAATATCTGCAGAAGTTCATGGAGGCTCACAAGAATTCACCAAAAGCACTGCAAGCCACTATTAACCCAGAGGAAATCCCAGATGATACAGATATGGCAGATATACCAGACTTTTGAAAAATATCCTTGGACATTTTTTTCACTTTCCTTTTTAATGGAAAGGCTGATATGACCGTTTTTTGAATAACTGACCTTTACAGCCTCAACATCATGATGTATTACCTTATTGGTTAATTGTTTTCATCACCTTTCAATGCTTGTCTTTGAAGTTGGAGTAAATGTTTATGACAGAGGTTAGATAAGTTAGGAATGGCTATTCTTTCTTCTCATGGTTTGCAGGAAATATTTTGTACTTCATCCTTTGCTGCTGGTGAAATATGGGATAGTTTATTGTATTACCAGGTTATGACACATTCATGAATTTACACAGAAGAATTATTCATGGAACCAGATGAAAGCACTGTAAGTCACAGAGGGGGAATTGCTTTAAAAGTGCCCTGTTTATGATCGCTGTATTAATTTATCACAGAGGGCAAAGACAAAATGGAATTAGGAAAATTCAAACGGCCTCAGTCTCAGAAGAGCTAGTGAAAAGGATTACTTCAGTGTCATTTATCATGGACCTCTTGAAGAATAGCATTGGAGCAAAAATGACTTTGAACGACCCCATATTGCATATTTACACGTTTGCACATTCAAGAAATATGCTATTATTCTACCTCCATTCATCTCGATACCTCTGAATAATCTCGATTTAAATCATTTTGCACTCCACTAAACACTTGACATTACTGCACAAGAGACAGCCAGACAGTTAATACAATCATTATGCAATATCATTGCAATTACTCCAGGTATAATGTTATTGTTCATTACAACTTGTTTTGTGACATCTTTGTAATTGGTTGTTTCATTGTTTGATTTATTAATTGATTTGTTTTTTTACTTGGTTTACTGATTACAGTCGTTAATTGAGCACTTGTTGATTTATTGAATATTGTTTCGTTGATTCATTGATTGATTACATTGTTTCACTATGAAGCATCATGTACTTTACTGATATCTTTATTTGCTTGATTGATACTATTTAAATACCCAGCCCAATGTAACCATTGATAATGATACTATAAATCCAAATCAATGATTGATTTATGGTAATACAATTTTGTTTTGAAATTCTGTTGTCTTTACTTTTTCGGCATGTATTTTGGCTGATTTATATAGCCTTAAAACTAATCCTCAACTTCTTTTATGGTTACTTTTTAAGCACCGTGTCATAATTAATAATAAAACACTTGCATGCACAATTTATACTCACTTGGTTTTTATGGTTTGTTGATTTGCACACAAATACTGTTCTCTATTCCTTTTCTTTCTTGTGAGAGCGTGAATGTGACTGCTTGAAAACAGACCCATTGATCTTGTTCACAATTTCAGGGATGTGCTTTATGCTTTAAAATACATTTTTTTAAATCCTAAAGTGTATAATAAAGTGCATAAAAATTCTATTGTTGAACAGAATTTTATGTATTCCACCATTAATACTAATAAACATGAGAAACACAGGTGATACAGTTTCATTCTTCTCTTTTTTATTTCAAGCAATTTAAGAAATACATTTTCAAACTTTCCAAAAGTCAGATCGTGTTCACATTTTCAGTGATGTGCTTTATGCCTTAAAGCAGTGATCCTTGACCCCTGGGCCGCGGACCGGTACCGGGCTGTGGGTCATGTGGTACCGGTCTGTGGGCTGCACAGAAAAAAACAACTACATGGATGTTTCCCGTGTTATGTTGGCTCGTAGTTATGAAAATGCTGTTAATAAAGCTGCGAGTACACACTGGATTTACCTTTATTAGTATATTTTAAAGATACGGCATCATTATATATTTTAAACATCCCCATTTTTATGCGTATTATTGATTTGTATAAATGCATATACGTATATTTATCTGGCCGGACCGTGAAAATATTTTCTGAAATTAAACCGGCCCGTGACCAAATAAAGGTTTGGGACCACTGCCTTAAAGTACAGATGTATCCATGTATAACAATTTCAGAAATACATTTTAATATAAAGCACTTCATTACAGATATTCATCATTATTGCAGAATTTTTGAGGCATTTGTCAAGTAGCACATTCGTGTAAGAAAATTCATTGTTAGCTTTGAAATAACCACAAAAAACAAGAACAGGTTAGTCAAACAGTCTCCTGAGGAAGCTTTTCTTGGCTGAAGTCAACTTCAGTGTGAAGGGGGCTTTGCGGTGCATTGTCTTCATTGGCACTTTCTTCAGAGGCATTGTCTGACGTGGTGGGGTCATCTCTTGCTTGGCAAGGCCTCCATGGTCCAGGCAGTAGTACTTGCTGTTGTCCTGAGAAAGACGTAGCAGTAGACTCTCTGAGAGCTCCATGCACTGAGCATGGACCCAGTGTCCACCTTCACCCCTTGAACAGAAGATCATGGCAGGTCGGGTGAGCTCAGTCGAGTAGAAAGGCTCCCAGGTGTTGATGTCTACCTGGCAAGTAATACAGCACTTGATCCAATAACCAGTCTGAGATTCATCCTCCTCATCTTCCTCGTTGTAGGTGTCACCTTCGCCATCGCTGCTGTACTCCATCTCATTAGGATCGCGCCCAAAGTACAGCTCTTCTGAATCCTCTAGAGGAGCTGAATCCTCAAAATCTGTGGACTCTTGGCTGCACGTCTGGGTTGGATCTTCTGCATCTCCCTCTTGTTGGAAGCTTACATGGTAGAAGTAATAGGCATCTTGAGGTGCTGGATTTCCCTCTGTTGGAATAGCAAGCAGTGCACTCCCTTTTTCCATGCTTCCACCAAACCAAGTACGGCTTTGGCTGATCTCACTGCTCCACTGTGGTGGCTCTCGAGGTTCCATGCGTATGCCGATATCATCCAGTACAGCGTAGGTGCACTGCATTCGCTTTTCGGAGTCTGACTGGTAGCCTCCCAGGATCATATACTCATGAGCAGAACCTACAGAAGTTACAATGGCACTTGTGATGGACAAACCATTGTTAAAAATATCACAGGAGAGCACTGGGCTGCCTAAGAGAAGCTCCACACGAAGCCTGAACAGACGAGGTGGGCGGCAGTCGGTGGAGAGAATGTGGCCACCAATGAAGTAGACACAGTCCTCTCGTGCCAGTGCTAGGTGGAATGACTGGCCATCTGTGAGCTCAGGGAGAGTATGTGCCGTGCAGCAGCCAAACTCTAGGTCAATTAGGTATACCTGGGGTGGACAGTCCACCACGCTATTCCAATTCTCAGTGGTTCTCTCAGCTGGCGGCCTGTAGGACCTGCCACCAAAAAGAACACAAGCTGTTTTCCCTCTGCTGTGGACAACATTAATGGTGTGGCCATACCGAGGCCCTGGAGGCTCCCCCACCAACTCTTTCTCCTGGCATCTCAGTATGACCTTCCGATTGCATCCATGACTCTCAACACTCAGCATGTAGAGGCTAGAAGACAGCTCATTGTTCGGTGTTCGGCCACCATGAATGAGGTAACACTCAGGCTCTCCATCAAGAGGCTTTAGTTGGGCAGTTGCTGGATACCGCAGAGGTGGGAGATAACACGAATTATTGGAGAATGAGATGGCACGAAGCTTGAGCTCTCCTTGCTTGATGCGTACACCAAAGACACCTGTTGGGCAGGAGCGTTTAGGCCAGCCTTTCTGACCAAAAAGATAAACATCATCTTCCAGATACAATAAGGAGCAGCCAGGTTGTAGAAGTCCAGAACAGTTTATTGCAGTCAGATGCTGCAAGGACATCCTTTGCAGATGGCTGGAAGGTTTAATGAGAAATAAAAAAAAGCAGTTAATTTGATTTACTTGTAAATTTATAAATCAGAGTGATGCTGGAATATGAAGCTGGCAAATTAAAATGATCTAAACTGTTTTAAATTATAAATGTGCAAAGACAAAACCATTACAAGCCTTCTTCGTGGGATAGGGAGAGTGCCGGCTGACTGGGACTTAAGGTAAAGTGGGACCGTTTTCTTGTTTGCACTGTGCCAGTGATAACAAATCTTGCCTGGATTCTGCTGTATGCACGGAATATAAGAGTACTTTTATTTTGTGAGCTGAAAGTGCTAAATATTTGGTTGAAACGTATGTGAGTAACTGCACATTTCTCAGAAGCATAAACATTTCAAAGGAAGTGTAAAATGGTAAAACTTTTAAAAAAGACGATGTCTGTCCAGTGGCCTTAAAATGTGAAGGACTTAGCAGTTCATGAAAATATTACCAAATACCAAATATTGCCTTTTTTAATAGCATTTAATAACGGGACTCATAGAACACCATTAAATTATCAGTTTCACTGTATTTCTCCAGATTTGTCACTTAGGAATTGTGTGGAGGAAAGAGCACATATGTGCATGCAAGTTTAATGAAAACTCCCAGTACTTCAATGGTTTACAGACGAATTACCCATTGTAGTGTTTTTCGCTCAGCCCGCCCATTGGGCTCAATGTAAACCAGACCGCAGAGGACTCATTACCCAGAATTCAAAGCGAAATCCCGTTGCCGGAGGAACGCTGTCTGGTTGGTATATTTTGGTTGGACGAGCTTTCTGTACTATACTATTTCGAGTGCTAATTTTTTCGTGTTGTTGGTGTCTTTACATTCTCTTCTCATTTTCTGGCCACAAAAGAAACAAGAAGAGCGCACGTGGTAGATGAATTGAGTTACATTTGAGTGTAGTTAGCAGGTTAGCTAGCAACATCACTAGGTTGCAGACAGTCTGTTGTCCAGCAAGAAAGAAACACGATAATTTGGATCAATTTCCAAATTATTTCCTTTTCAGTCGCAAGAGCGGAGCTTTTAAGTATAGCTGATTATGCTGTTAGGGTCAATTAGGAGTACACCCCCATTACGATAGCCAAATATATGTTTAATCAACAACCAGCTTCAATTAACATGCACTAATTCAGCATCGCCTAGTTTTTGCACGTTCAGTCTTTTTTTCTGCCAGTAAAGGCTTGCCAGTTCAAACTAACACATGGTTACAACTGCTGCGAACATGCCTATGTTGCATATTCAGCTGTCAAACTAACGTCCTGCAAGCTTTACACACACTTACCTCTGATTGTAGCAAGTCTGCAGGCTGATTACTGTTTGCTTGCAGTAGTTTTTTCCAAAAGTGTCCTTTCACAGCTAAGCAACCTGTAGTTTTAGAGTGAAGCAGATCTCTGAGGCTTGTGAAGCCTGGTTGATTGGTGATGTGAGTTGCATATCGTGGTTAACCGTCTGTGAAGTGTTCTCTTCAACAGGTGGCTGAGCACAGCACAGCAGTATGGAAGATTATGAGCACAGAAATTCAAATGGCAATTCATTTCACAATTGTCAATTCAATATTCAATCTAAGCATG
>JBBPDH010000124.1:5939667-5955082 GCA_037974565.1 Clupeocharax schoutedeni
AATAGAAAAATTGGTAACATCATAGGACAGCATGTCTTGTATGAGAAGGCTAACAATAGCTAGCTGACTGTGTGTGCGTGTGTGTGTGCGCACGTGCACGTGTGCATGCACTTACAACGCTTTTCACCTGTCTCTAATCAGCACAAGCTCAATTAGCGACCAGGCAGAGAGGCGATTATAGCCACCCCAAGCTTTTAATAGAAAATGAACACCACCATAAAACCTTTCATATGTCTGTCAGCAGATGGATCTTGACTTATACTGCATGTGTACAAGAGCTGTAAGAGACTTCATCCGCTTCAAGCTTCCATTAAACTCATTGAGACAGATTTTTTGACAGCTTTAATTATCTCTTCTTTTTTGTGTGGTGTGAAGGTGCATTATTTTTTTACAGGCCCAACAATGAATGAACAGGATCAACAATGAATGTGTTAGGGATTATACTGGCATTTGAGTGCACCTTTGTATCGCTGTATAAAACAGACCACAATTATTAATGTCATGAATCTTGGAAAAAAAATTTAATACTTGTTCAGAACTGCTGATATATCCATTCTGATAAAAAACGTTTGTTTTTATGTGTATGTAGATAATACTGGTAAACATTACACTTTTCCTAAAGGTGTGTGTGTGTATGTGTGTATGTGTGTGTGTGTGAGGGTGCAAAAGGTAATGTTGTCCCCTTGTTGTTAGATGTGTGTATGCTTCCTGGAGAGGTTGTGGATTTGCCGCTGTACACCCCCTCTTTCTGTCACCACACGCTGCTGGAACTCTCCTCTACTGCCACGGGCCACAGGACACACACTCCCCAGAGCACTGCTGAGTGCCAGGTACGCACGCACGCACGCACGCACGCACGCACGCACGCACAGGGGACTCTGCATGACCCTTCACACATACTTTCCACACATACTAGAGCCTAACTCACTCCAGTAATGGGCTTTCATCAGACACTAAATAGCACAGAAGTGAAATAACAATTTAACTAAATTGATTCGAACTGCTGGGATTAGGTATAAACAATGTAATTTGGTTAATTATATAAACTTGCAGTGAAATTAGAGTAAAGCCTGCGCTTCGTGTGTTGAATATAAATATCTGAAATACCTGTTTTTGTCTTACCAGAATGAAACCGAAGAAGTTGTGCCTTTCAGGCTGGACGAAACATATGATTACGACAATGTAGAGCTGTCTCACAAACCTCCCATCCATCGCAGCACCAGTGAATCCTCTTGACCCATAAGTGACCACAGTCAGACAGAACTTCGGAGAACTTCAGAAATGGAGCCGCTCTGTATCTGCTAAATAAATGGAGTCTAAAAAAGAAGACATTTTGTTACTTACAGTGCGTGCTAAAAGAGAACACATGTAGTGTTGTGTGTTCTGAGCAAACAGTAAACTGTGGTTTCCACAATGTCTCTTTTTAAAGACTGTTTCCAGCAACTGCTCAGCCTATAAACAGCAGTAATGGTGGCTTGATGTTGTGCTGCTCTAATCGGTGTGTTAGAACAGGGCATTTGAACCAGAAACCTATCCGTGCATAAAGAGGCCCGTGGCGCTTCAGCCAGCTAGAGTTCAAAAACCAGCATTACTTTTCTGCATGCCAGAAACTCTGATGTGCTGCTTTTTTGGGCATCCCACTGAGTACACTCTTGGGAGAGCAATTAAGTTCTTGTCATTACAAGCTGCATCGCAGTGTGCTTTATTCACTGGAACAAAATGCTTTAGGACTTTTTTGTTTCCTCTTTGAAAGCATTTAAAAACCTGAATAAAAGCCTTGCATTTTAGTCTCTGACCACGCTCTGCCCTTTTGTTCATGGTTTTGCTGTTTTGTGACATTTTAAAGAAAACCTTAAAGTGCTTGTTATTGAGTACTGTTGTGAACATGTTTTCTGTAATTCCCACATTTAAATACATGGCTGCCAGCGTGCTACATTTCTTTTGTTTGTTTGTTTTTTTGCCCCTCAGAATGTCTAGAAGAGTGAGCAAGGGGTACCAGGAATTCAAAAAGCACCACTGTTCATTTACCTCTCTAAAACATTAAGAAGATCGTGTGCATATTTCAGCTGCCTGCTCTGTCTGCAGCCATGCATTTTTAATGCCCTTTTCCGTCATCTCACATTTAATTGGTGGGTGGAAATGCTAGGACAAGCCAGAAAGAAAAGAGACCTTTTCAGTGTACAAAGATGCACTGTTACACAATTTTGATATCAGTCTCGTTGGTGAAAAATAGACAACCCCACTTAGTTGCTTTTGGGATGACTGAAGGCAAGAATGTTTGCAATGTTCTATTTGTCTTAAGCATTGATATAAAATTATTTCATATAGGGTTATTGACCATTTTCTATAACCTGATTTCCAGTGTGATAACAGACTATATGTTTGAGTTTGTGTGTTCGTGTGTGTTCACATGTAACCGTTCCAACGTGCATTAAGGGTGTCCCAGCAGGTGGAGGAGGTGGCTGTTTGCCAGGTGCCCTCGGTTAGCCCATGTGTGTCATAACCACGGCTTTTCAGTTAGAGCAGCTCCTGGGAGAGAGATAAAGAGCGAGATAAAGAGGGCAACCCCTTTCTTCCTCAGCATTTTAAGACCAATGTGTCTTTATGTGTGTACAGTTTTTACAGTTGAGTGCTAACAGTCTGGCCCAGGCGATAAGGTTGGAAAGAGCTTTGTAGAAAATATACAAAGTCCAACCTGTTCATTCAAATGGCTTCAACTATGCCTTCGTGACATGCTCTAGACTTAAATTGCAAATGTTGCCGATTTAGAAGTAGGGAAAGAACTAAAGGGGGCACCCCCCTTTTTCTGCCCCCGCATTCAGAAACAGGTGTACGTGTGATTGTGCTTGTTGTGGAGCACCAACAGTCTTTCCCAGATGATAAAGTCGAAAGTACTGAAAAAGGAATCCTTGTTTGTTTGTTTGCATTTATTGTAATATTCTGTTGTGTTTTTACTGGCAGAAAGAAGCCCACTGCTGATATAAATGACTTCAAATAATGTGCACAGGTGCCTAAGACTTTTGCACAGTACTGTGTGTATATATATGTTTCTCCAAAAAAATTTAGCTAGAAATGACACATCCAATGTTTTGCATCACTGAAAATGCTAAGACTCTCTGAAAAGACATTTAAGCACTGTACTGTTATGTACACAACACTATTAATGTTTTCATTCTTGCAATACCAACATTATCTTCTTGGATCTTCTTGGAAACTGATCTAGAATATGCCAAACACTTGGTTTCGTAGTCTGTTCATTCGTGACATTTGTGCTATGATGCAAAAGAGGATTTAGTTGTGTTGATCAGGATATATTCTTTTCTCCTGAGGAGGTCACTGTTGCGTCGTAGGTTTGTCATCAGGGTTATTCATTTGAACCTCCTAAGAGCTGCTGCAGTTTTCTCTATGAAGAATGACACGTGCATGTCGTGGCCATTTCTGGAAAGTTACTTAAAGGAAATATTAATAATCACAGAGCTTGACCATTCAAAGCATACAAGAATAATGATTTTGGTCCAAACATGTATGGATGAACTGTGCATGTTGTGTGATTTTATTAAATAATGCATTTCTGGGGCCTATTCTTGAAGCCGTTTCTCTCATTCAGAACCAATAGTCTTCTAGTTACGTGTGAAGACACCACAGCACAGCACACAGTGTGAAATTCTTTCTCTGCATTTATCCCATTCACCAAGTGAAGCGGAGGGTTGACGCCAACGAGGTGTGCCTGGGGAGCAGTGTGTGGGGTACCTTGCTCAATGGTACCTCAGTGGTACCACTAGCAGTACTAGGATCCCAACCCATGACCTTCTGATCACAGGGGCAAAGTCCTAATCACTAGGCCACCCAGCTGCACCAAGGATTGGATTCCAATAATTATATGACTTTTTTTTGTGGTAATGACTATATGGGTAATTTGTATGTTTTCTGTATTTCCTGAGTAAAGACCACATTTGTTAAACATGTTGAATTTAAATAAGGGTTAAATAAGGGGGCCGTAATTCTGGAGGAAAGTAATTCTGTAAGTGAACCGATAAGTGGCGTTGTAGTGGGTAGGATACCTGCCTCTAGACCAAGAGGTCATGGGTTCGAATCCTACCTTCAGCACCACCAATGGGTTCCTGAGCAAGACCCTTAACCCCAAGTTGCTCCAGGGAGAGACTATACCCTGTAGTTACGGAACGGCGAGCTGGCTGGGTATTATTGAATAAATAAATATATACACACACACTATGGAAACTATTCAGTAATCAACTGTTGTCTGTTGTTTTAACAAACATCTGTAGTGTCTCGTTTTAAACCCATTAACTGAACACGGTAATTACACGAGCAGTGGGAAAAAAAATAAGTTCCCTTGATGTTTAGCTTTTGAAGCTGCCCTGAGGTGAACAACCAGGTCACTCTGTGGCTTTGACATGACGTGCCTTTGATGACTCATGCTATTACTCACCACATACACGCAGACAAATAACTCACATGATTACACATCTGCCTCTGAAAAATTCACTTGATGGAGCCGATTTGTTTGAAAATTCAAACAGCAAATCCTGCAGCTTGAAGGAATCTTCTCAGAGCTGAGAGAGAGTTTATTCTGAAAGAGTCAGACCACCAGTGAGCCATTCCAATCCTCTGTTCTGCCTCCACCTGCTGTGTTGCTGAAGAGTGAGTGCTTCTTGTGTATAGAACAGGTGTATTTTTTACTCGTAGTTGACCCGAATGGAGTTAATGAAAGGGAGTTGATTTTCTGAACACAGCACAGCTGATAACCAAGTAGATGTGCTTTAGCCAATTAACAGCGATGAATTAATAATCTGACAAGTGACGGTAAAGACAGAGCACACTTGATCCAGGGTCGAGAGCTTTCTCTTTCAACCAATACTGCTGAAGGCTACGGATGAACAATGCCTCAATTAACCTTTCAGTGTGTTTGTTGCAGTATTCCAGTAATGGGTCTCAGCCCTTGATGGGTTTCAGGGGAGAGTTGGGATTAATGGACTGGTGGGGTTTAAATTTACACTGGCAACATTTCAACATGTTTACAGTTGTGGAAAGCAAGAGTTAACAGGGTCTCTGTGTCATTTGATTATTTTGCCACTCTAATGCACGTTTATATGCCCGTGGATGGCGTTAAGATTTCGTTGATTTACAGCAAGATGAAATGATGTTGCAGTAAAAGTGTATGATAATAAAGCATCATGCTGCAGAGAGGGGAAAGGAGAGAGAGAGAGAGGACACTGCTGATGATCTTTAAAGCATTGTTTATGCAAATTCTCTCTTATTCTCCTTAGAGTTTACCATCACCTTGTCCAGGATACATGAGACAGTGCTACACACTGCAGTGGCACCGCTGCTGTAGCTCTGAGAGAGAGAGAGAGGGAGAGAAGGAGAGAGAGAGAGAGGAGGTCTTACAGTAGAAGCTAGACTGAGCAGTGAGGTAGAGAGACCCTGCCAGACAAAGATGTTCTGAGGCAGGGTCTGGGTCCTGGATGAGGTGGGATTTTGGACTGGATCAGACGGACTCAGTCAGAGAATGAGTCATGGTGCATATAGCTAAACTGCCAGAACCCTCTACTGTTTGGCTGTCCTCGATCTCTGCCTCTCTCTATATGCAGGGAGGTTCACTGCTTGAACAATTACTCAAGTCATTGAAGTAATTTTCAAACAGGATGATTCAACTTCATACATTTTGGTATAATTGATTATAATAATATTTAAAGTCCTTTTATTTGATGTATTGGTTTTCATTTGCTTTTCTAAAATATGACAATATTTTATGAATTTCTTGAAATTGTGTTGAGAATGAAAACCATGGTGTATTGCTTATATTATCCATATTTCATAGCTGTAGAGACACTTCCATAAGTCACATTTGTGTATTTGGTGTATTGCAGGATAATTAAATCATAATGAAATTTGAGATTTCATGAAAGACTAAATTGCTTTCTGATGAAGTGGAATTGAATCACCTTGCGGTCACCCCTGAGAATGTACTAACATCATACAAGCTCATGGTGTACTTACCTAGTAGATCTGTTGTTAGGACCACTTTTGTCAAGTCCAAGAACAGGAGTAGGTGAGTTTAAGTCAAAACTGAGTTAACAAAGAATCCAAAGTTGGTTTAGTCTAAAGAGAACTGAGTTCAAAGGCATTCAACCTAGCTAAGACAGAGGCAGAAAAAATAGTCCTCTTCGAGACAAATGACTCATTTTTATTAATTTTGTGTGATGCTAGAGATGGTAATTCTCTAGGATCACAGAGAATTGATGATCATGTTGCACTATTATTATTTGTGGTGATCAAAAATTCAGTTTAACAACACTTAAGGAATCCATAGGAAAGTACTTGAAGCAGAGCCATTTCACTCTCTTGGCTGCCACATTGTGTCTCTGTCCAGATGAAAATGATGAGCATAGACGCTTGGTGCAAAGAGCATGTGGAGTTGAGTTTTAGCAGGCACGTGTTTTACTACTTGGTCAGTTAAGGTCAGTACCTGAAAAGAGCTTCAAAAAGTCAGTTTGTTGTCCATTTGGCTATTTTTGTTTTGCTGGGATGGTGTGGTTGGAGTGGGGTGGACTCATTTTGTTGACCATCGAAGGTGCTTTTGTTTGATCCATATCTTGTTTTTGCTTTGTTTTCTGTTGCTGCGCTTTTGGTAGTTTTGTTCCTCATTCAACAATCTGAACCTTTTCTTATCAACCTGGATGATTTTCAGGCTGTCATTCTCAAGCTATTTTCTCTCTGTTCTACACAGTAGGTGCTTGTTCTCAGCTGACCAACATGATATAAGAAAATGAACTACTATGACAGGTCTTCTTAAAGTAAAAAAACAGCAGATGTTTCAAAGTATTTGGCAGCATTTGAACATACTCTTAACACAGGTGAGACAGATACTTGAAAAGGTTTATGGCAAGGTCCACTTTGACCTTATGCTAATGAATATCAGAACACACAGGTATCACAGAGCAGTGAATGGCAGATAAAACAAGTGGGAGTTGAACTATACTGCATTGCTCAGAAATGCAGTATTTTGAGACTTGATGCCCCTTTAGCATTAAATCTACAAACATACGCCCTTTCGAAGCCTCTGTAGTGCTGAGATCTAAACAGACTTTTTGGTTACTGTTTTAGCAGACTATTTTTAACAGTTTTTCAGTGGCGAAGGTTAGGTTTGATGTAACATTTGGAAGCATGGTCGCCTTGAAGCTACGTACTTGCAGGGAACAAAGGCGGCAAGCAAATGTCTGTACCGCGTTGTCATTACCAGTGGCCGACCCGAAGAGATAATCGCAGTCTGTTCCTCTGGGGAGATCACACTCTGTGCCTGAGTAATGAGCACGTTTTTTTCCCTGGCTGCTGAAGGAATTAGAGAAGTAAACGATTCGAAATGATCCACCCCAGAGTCCATTCCTTACCTTTCACGCAGCTCCCTAGTGCAAAACAATTTGTGCACTTGAGTGAAAATAGCATGCAGCTTAAGAGTAAATAACACAGCCATCTCCTGGGTTGAAAACGACCCCTTAGAAGCTACATCTTAGATTCTGATAGCCTCAGTGAAAACAAATAGGACATGTTTTTTGCTTTTTTTTTAAAAAATAGACTGCTTCAAAGGTTATGAAAAAAGACACATTTCCTAAAACCGTTATTTAGAGAGTTAAAATTTAGACCATAATTGCAGCTGATATTGGAAAGCTTCAGTCAGGATCTTTAGAAAAAAAAACATTATCCAGGTCTTCTGTACTGATTCTGAAGAAAAGCATCGAGCAGCATGATGTCTGGCACGGGACAGAGTCATGCTTGAAAGAGTATAGTGTGTGTGCTGAGTGATATGCATCATTTGTGGAACATCTCCAGCATCCAAGCCATAGCCACCTGCTCACTGTAGCATGCAGGAAATTAGATGGCTGGCTTTTTCATTTCCGTTTCTGTAATTCCTACAACCCCAACACACTTACCCCACCTCTCCCACCAAACCAAATATGAGCTCCTATCCGACGGGATGCTTAATAGATGCCTCCTCTGTACTCTCTGTTGTAAAGTATGACTGGGGCCATAATCATGCTTTTAATCTGGGTCATGCATTTTATATATGTGGGCCATATCTTTTGGTAAATGCCACATTCTCAGACTTGTTGATTGAGTGTCCTGCAGTGAGGATGGTACTGTGATTGATCTCTGTCCTTGCCACAGCAGTGAAATGATTGGAGAGCATGATTGACAGATGGGGAAGGGGGTTTAAATGAACCCTAGCCAAATGATTTGGAAGAGATGGAGTGATAAAATGGTGGAATTGGCTTGTACAGAAAGAATCACACCTAATACATGACATACTGCATGCTTCCATGCATCGCCTTGCTTCATCATTTGTGTACTACACCTTCTTACTTTTTCTCCATCTCATGTATCCATTTCCATACACTGCTGTTCTTTGATTTGTCTGAAAAAAAAATCTTGTAAAACACAGAGGAGTGGAGGTATCATCTAGATCATAAAAAGAACAGTCTTGCAACTCATCAGAATGTACAACATATTTGATTTTCACACCCGATTTTCCTGAATAGAGAGTTTTTTTGTGTTGTAATAGGGGGGAAAACTATAGCTCTCAGCTCCACAGCCCATGCTGACAGTGTGTATATTTTCCATTAGCCTGCTGTTAAACCCTTCTACTTTTAAAGCGCTCTGTCCAGTTCACTGTCTCCGTCTTGTGCCTCCTGCACAGCTATAAAACTCCATAGCAGAGCTGGAAGAACACAATTTGACATTTTTGCCCCTACAAAAATGAAATCAAATGGACTTGGCTGCAGTCCAACAAAATGGAGAGGAGAAACTTTGCAGTGTTTACTCCTCAGCTCAGGGCAATGCAAACATAAATAATGTAAAAATATCTTGCAGCATGTAATGAATGAGGCATATCAACAGAATGCACGTGGGTGTGTGTGTTTATCCATGTCTGGATGAGTGGCAGAAAGAAAGGATAAAGAGTTGTCCTCCATATATGCGAGTCAGAAGGCAGAGAGCACACAGTAATGTTACTGGTTTGCAGCACTCAGTGACTTTTTCCAAATGAGGCCAGTGAGAGCTGCTTTTGAGTTTGCATGCTGCTTATTAACCTTTAAGCAGAGAATGAAAAGGTTACTGTGCTCCTTCCTCACTCGTCTGTGCTCTTCTCTTTTTACTCCATTACATTTTTAAACTGTACACCTATTTAAGTGTGAACAGTTTGTTTGATCTTCAGTTGATTGGACTTTCTCCCCTTAGGGGTCTACTCATGTGAATGTTTCTCTCTCCCTCTCTCTCTCTCTCTCTCTTTGTGTGTGTTGAGACATGGAGACATGACCCTGGAAGGTGAGGAATTGGGAAATGGGTTAAGAACTGTCCAATGCATTATTAAAACCTGGAAGGACAGAGTTAAACTGTCAATCAGGAAAGAAATGTGGTAAAATGTGGTAAAAAAAATCCTGAATGATAGAAAGGCTTCAGTTAGTTAGAGATTGGACTCTGAAGCAATAGAAATAGGTTGTGTTGTCTGATGAGTCCAGATTTACCCAATTCCAGAGGGATGGCTTCGTCAGGGACAGAAGGGATGAAGCGATGGATCCATCATGCATGATGCCCACTGTAAAAGCATCTGGGGTAGCTTCAATTGGCTTCAATGTTTTAAAGCAATAAAATGAAGTCAGCTGTGTACCTGAATATACTGAAGGACCAGGTTATACCATCAATGGATTTTGTTCCTCCCTGGTGGCATGTGTGTATTCCAAGACTACATTGCCCAAATTCACTGGGCTAAAATTCTGAAAGAGCGCTTCAGACAGCATGAGGAACATTAGCTAATTAACATTAGAATAGTAAGCGACTACATCTTTGTCGAGGGCTGATATTTAGGGCAGCTGGTAGCCTAGTGGTTAGGACATTTGCCTTAAGATAAGAAAGTCACGGGTTCAAATTCTAAGACTCCTACCACTGAGGTACTATCCCTACACGCTGCTGCCCGTTGCTTCACTTGGTGAATTGGTTGAATGCAAATTTTGTGCTGTTCACACTTTGTGCTATGGTGTGTCCACATATCACAGAATGGTCACTTTACAATGGCACATTTAGAAACCATGGTAGGTAGAAGAAACAATGGAAAGCACCTTCTGTTGGGCTAATTGACACTGACTGAGCGACCCCGAGCTGTAGGTAACTGCTTCACATTATGATAGCATTTGTTTTTCAATCTTAATAGCATCAACATTATTTAATCATCATCGTCTTCATGGCATGGGGCACACAAACTACCTGCTCCCACTGTCCCTGATAATCATGAAGCTATTCCATGCTTGCCACCTCAGCTACACTCTGTTCCTGATCCTGCTTGCTCTGTTCCTCGGCTCTGTCGTGCTCACTGTGTCCCTCCTCTGCTTCCTTGTTCTGCGCCAGTTCCTCTGCCTGGCAGTTGTAATAGCCACCCACCTTTCAGATTACCAGGTCATCTCAACTGTAAATGATGTAATTGGAGGTTAATAAGGGGGATGCATTTTGGTGATTTTACTTGGGAGGGTATTTCATCCTCCCTCATCCGCCCTCAAATATACTCACACTGATCAAGCATAAAATTAAAACAATAGTGGATAGGTGTCAGAGTGCAGGCCATAAGGCCCACACTCCGAGCTCCCTCTTAGGACAATGGAACAGCCAGACTTCAGAAGTTCCATGATAAGGCTTCAGAATTTATTAAAGAAAAATGTAGGCCTCCTTAGTTTCAAAAGGCAAAACAGGATACAGGCAGGGGTAAATGAGGTGATCGCGACATGCTGGAACCAAACAGACACAGACTTTATATACCCAGAACTTAATGAGGGGAAACACGGGACACCTGAACTGAACAGACACGTAAGGGGTAAACAGAAGACATGTGACACAAACAGGATATCAAAATAAAAGCCTAAACAGAAAGCACAAAACAGAACTGGGAAACAAAACAGAAATAGTGGCCGTTAACGGCCACCAGCCGTAACAAGAGGTTCCCAATATGCCACCAAAACAGCTCTGACACATTACACTCAATGACCACTGAAGGTGTTATGATATCTGGTATTCCTCAACCATTTATATAGTGTGGCAGGGCATATTAAGCTGCTAAAAAGCCGACTGGTATTAGGGAATACTCTTATGTTTAAGTAAGTGATTTGTGAATGCAAAGATCTAGGTATTTTCAACAGAACATTATCCAGAGCATCAAACTGCCTCGGTCAGATTGTCTCTTGCATCTTGGTGCTGCCTCTTCCTAAGTGGCACACACACACACACACTGATGCTGATCACTGCATACCTAGAAACCCCACAAGACCCACCATTTTGGAAATACTCTGATCCAGACGTCTAGACCTCACAGTTTGGCCCTTGTCAAATTCACTCAGATCCTTATGTTTGCCTATTCTTCCCGGCTTCCAACACAACAATAAGAACTGAATGCTCACTTGCTGCCGAATATATCCCACCCTTTGCCAGGTGTCTACATATGTATTTATAGTGCAATAGTTTTGTTTTAGATATAAATAAACAAATGAAATAAATTAATTCACACACACACACACACACACACACACACACACACACACACACACACATATATATATATAATTTATTTCAGATTTGCTTCATTTCAAGGTCTATTTTTCTCTTTTATTAGACACATTTAAAAGTTTATTTACCACTATTCATTTAATTGCACATTTCTAATTTGACTGCAGGGTTTGTTCTGTTTTGCAATTCATTATATTGATTGATAAGTAGCAGAGGACACCATGATATTTAGACTGGTGTGAGAGAGAGACAGAGAAACTGAGAGAGAGAGAGAGAACGTGGACAAACTGGCAGACAGATAGGGTGAGAGAGGTGGGAGTCTACTCTAGACCCTTATTGAGAGCAGAAGAATATCAATCAGCAGAGCCTTCCTGATTGACGGGCTAGCGAGATGTTTTTTGCGGAGGTGTCAAACGCTGCACAATTGCGATTTCTCCCACCTCCCTCTCCCCCTCCCTCTCTCCATCTCCCTCATGTCCATCATTCTATTATTTGGCCATCATTATTTAGCCCATCTCTCCCAAATTTCACTCAGGTCCCTCCTTAATACTCCCCACAGCACTCTCTCTCTCTCTCTCTTTCTCTCTCCCCCGCCCTCTCTTTCTGTCCTTATCTCTCTCTCTCCCTCTGCATTCTCCTTTTTCATCCCTCACACTCTTTCCCTCCGTTTTCTGTAGAAGGAGTAAGGCTGCTCTCAGTGCCAGCCACTTAAGGCTCCTGAATGACACTACTTTAATCTTGCTGCTCCATAACCTTCAGCGCAGAGGAAGAGCTGCCGAGGTTCTGCTGTCTTCCCACACACACAACACACAAATAGCTCTCCCTAGTCTTCTGTTCTCTGAGGAAACTTGTTTACAGTCATTTGTTTTCATTAACATCACTGCATATGTACTGTATGTAAGATACAGCACAGGAAGAAATAGAGCCAGGCGAAATGGCATCATGTCACTTTACTGCTGTTGTGGCCCGACTCTTGAAATTGTACTAAAAGCGAGAGCAGCGGTTGTTTTCACACAATGCTTTCAAATAAATAGAAATGAAAGCATTCCATTTGCTAGTCCACTCTCAGTGCCAATATACTTTATGAAGCTTTATTCTCCTTTTTTTCTCCAGATACTGAAGCTGCTCTATTGTGGGTGGAAGGTAGAGAATGACATAAAATTAGATGTCTATACGTTAGTATATTTTGTGCATTTCAAAAATCTTTGCTTGTTGCGTTTAAGTGGATATACTTTTATGATAAATTAATCTGGTGCTCACTGGATTTTGTCAATGCCTCAAAACATGCCTGGCAGTCTCTCATAGTAGTAGGTAGGCAATGTGAATCGCAGATAATTGCACTGAAAAAAAAGCATTAAATGTGCTCGAAAAGTATACATCATTTCCCCAAATTAGCAATAATTATGTTGATGCTGTGTGTTTCATTCATATTGTACATTATTTTTCATTGTATTGTTCATTGTGTCTTTACGTATTGTTTTTTTTATATTCTGTTGTGCTTGAGAGACAACATCGACTGGAATCAAATCCCTTATATGTGTTGCTTTGCCAATAAGCGCAATTCTGAGATGGTAATGATGTAGGGTAGCATGAGGACAATGTTGGGCAAGTTGTAACACCCCCTGTTTCATTTCAGAAATAAGAGGCAGAAGTAATATCCCTGCTGTGTATATCCACCTCCCTTCTGAACTGTTTGTGTAACAAGATGTGGGTTATTACTTGGTTACACTACATATTCATAGTAAATATTGGAACCACTTATTAGATTTAAATGTTAATCATGTCTAATAAGCAGTTGACTGGGTATTTCACTGGGCAATATTTTGCCTGGAAACCTTGGGTCCTGGCATTTATGTGGATATTACTTTGACATGTACCAACTACCTAAACCCAAGTACACCCCTTTGTGGCAGTGATACTCCATCACACTCTTACACATCGCAAAACACCGCAGGATGATTTAAGTAAAATGGCAAAAATCTCAGGGTCAATAACAATCAATAACAGTCATATTGCCATTATTTTATTTACAAATCTGCTCTTAAAATATATAAAGTATATAAAGTATGATGTTCTCAGCTTTCCTGCTGGCTTTTGGATGTTTGTTGTTGTCCCACTGCTCATTCTTTTTAAAGTTTCAATCATGTTATTTGCATTTTCGCTGGTGAAAAGATGTTGGTTGCAAAGTCCAAGTGTTTTTCTTTGTCTAACTTTGTTTTTTTTCTGTTCATCTCCATAAAAGTTGACTTCCCGATGCCTACCGAGAGAACCTTTTGGCAGCTGTTCTGGCTGTATTGTTTGCATGTGAAACCTCTTTGCCAGGCATACAGGGACAACATCTGTCAAGCAGCCAATACTTTAAGACAATGAGCAAATTGGCGTGTGACCTCGCTGGCCACTGTCGAGACAGAGTGAGGGAACTTTTGTGTGCTAATTGTCATGGGAAGTGGAACTCTTCACAGCACTTGAGAAAAAAAAAAAACTAAATCATATATTATTTCAACAGCTGACAGGGTTTGGGGGGTATCTTTTCAAGAAAACAACAGTTATCATTTCCAGTTTTTTTGCAGGGAGGGTTGGAAGTAAGCAGTCAATTTGACAGTCATGTTGAAAACAGCATTGTTTAAAGCAGAAGAACCTTGCCAAGAACTCGTCAGAGCTCTCCTCAAGACGTTTGACACGTGTCGCTTTCATTTCGGGATAACATGGAAACATTACTTCATTCCGGGTTGAAATGACTGTATTTTGAGCCACACACTTTTGCTCAGAAAATGAAATAACTAGGCCACAATTGTAGTCTTGTGTCACTAAGTACAGCTTAAATAAGAAATGAAAAGCCGCTGTGTTTTCTTAAATCTTTTAGCCACTATCAACATTTGACAACACTCTGATCAATAATTTGAAGGTCTTGACAGGGGGATCAAGGCTTTCTCTAGTGCTTATTGAAGTGGATCAAAGAGGGCAAATCTCTTACAAACTGGTTAACTGAATCGCTTGATTTGTGAAGCAAAGCAATGAAAATTAATCACGGTACAATGACTTTTCTCATCTGTTTTAAAGCACACTTTTAAAAATATTGCTTCAAGAGTGCCACCATACTTACTTCTGTCTATTGAAAAGCCCAAATCAGGGAAAAAAAACTTGACATACAAGTTAGATTCAGTTTGTAAACACTCAAGACATACTGTTAATTTCCCAATATATACAGTCCAGCTATAGAAATGTCAGTTTTGAATAAATTTTTCTTGTGATGACACAAAAGATAAGACATTTACATAAACCAATTATAAAACAACATGAAACTACTGTACAGCTACTGAAAACATTATTCACTCTACCAAATTACAAAAAATGTTCTGGAATGGTTTGAGGAACATGCCAAAGTGCTGACATTTCCACAAAAAATCTGATCCAAGATCTAAATCAGATCAAGCATCTATGGGCTCACCATACACACGCCACAGCTACTGGACTCTTCACAATGCCACTTTAAACTCTCATGGCCTCATTTTGCACTCCACACTCTAAATACCTCACTGCATCATTTGCACTAGACATTTAGACACTAGACATTTGCACTATTTTTTAAACCTGTCTCGGTGTCTCTCCGGGGGAGGGCATGGGGGGATTATCGCCGTTAACGTGCCAAGACATGCCAAGATTTCATGCGATAATTTTTTTTATCGCGCGATAAGAATCTCGAAGAATAACGGCCCAGCACTAATATATATATATGTATATATATATATATATATATATATATTGTATATGTGTATATATATACACTGCTCACAAAAATTAAAGGAACACATTTTTTATTGGGCCTGGCATGAAATCAATTAAACCTGTC
>JBBPDH010000124.1:6037791-6048825 GCA_037974565.1 Clupeocharax schoutedeni
ACACACACACACAAACACACACACACACACACACACACACACACACACACACACACACACACACACACACACACATTTGATCCTCTGACACAGTGACCCAAGTGTAAAATCATACTCTTCCATGACTCACAGGAGTGTCTCTCTGTCACATGGATTAGTTCAAGGCCGCAGGCTAATCTCCACGTTTTATTCCTTTACACTCTTCTCTTGACGTCAGTACGTGGTCAAATACAACAGAATAGTATAAAGACCCTCCAAAAACATCACATTTACACTGATTACATAACACTGGCTAATACTGTACCATATAAGTCAAGAAAATATTTAGGCATGGACTCCACAAGACTCCGCAAAGAGATGTGCAGTGATCTGTCCCCTGTATGTATCAGTAGCTCCATGTTGTCTTACAGGCATAGTCTCCATAAATCATGCTGTTTTGTTCAGCACATCCCACAGATGCTCATTCAGATTTGAAAGCCAAGTCAACCACTTGATCTCTTTATCATGTTCCCTGAACCGTTCCTGAACAGCAGTGTCGCTGTGGACTGGAGGTCTTTAGACTAACCGGGGAAAAAGAGTTAGTCTGTCTCTTCATGTACCTTTGCAGATTTTGTATGTAGGTCTAACAGCTCACTAACCCCCTCTTTCCAATACAACAATACAGGCATTCAGTTGTGCAAACTCAGCTTGACTCATCACCATAGAAACACATTGTCAGAAGGTAATAAAGGAATTATGATCTCTGTAGTTATAGGACTTCAGCCAATACTTTTAGGTATCATCAGCAGGCAGCATCCGTACCTGATCCTACTTGTGATCACAGCAATGTTCCAACATGTAGTGTAAAGCCTAGTGTAAGGGTTCACACCTACTGAGGTTGTTGAATCAGAATTGGTGGTCAAAATAAAAGAGAGAAAAATAATGACGCTCTTAAGAATACACACCTAGAGTAGCCTGATTTTTCAGTGCCAGTGTGAATAACGCTTTACCTTTGGGTAGCCGGTTAAGGTGGCTCATCTATTTCTAGGACCAGAAGTCCCAGGAGTGTTCCCCTTGTAGAACAGGTCCCACCAATTGTAAATCAAAATGGGTTGATCCCACAGTCAGTTCATAACTATGCTGGGATTTAAAGATATGATTACCCGATGTGATAAGAACCAGCGCCTTAAGGCCTAAACAATGGGAGAGCTTACTGAGCTGTACCTGCCTAGATAACAGGAAGACAAATCCTGTTTGGATAATGTTCTGCTCAGCATTTGAAAAATGTAGCTCTATTAATTCCAACCACATTTAATAACGAATGAACATTTGTAGTATAGAACTTAATATAAACATAATTGAGCATAAATATAAACATGATTCTGTTACATTAAAAGGAGTTAAAAATTGCAGACATGTATATTTTCTTCCAAGAAACCATTGGGCCTTTCAAAAGAGATCAGTTCACAGTTGACATTGTCATCATAATATGATAAAGTGTTCAGAAACAGATCTCACCAGCTACACATTTCATAAATAAATTATATCACAGTTACATTTCATGCAATAGGTTATGGCCTGTGCTTCCTTTAACCTGAGCTTAATGTATTTTCTTTCCTTAACACCAACAATACTCACTGCACTTCATTAGCCCATTTGCTGCCAGAGTAGTGCTTTAATAATGTTGTTTTATTATGTATTGTATGCAACACTATATATTTTATTCCACATAATGTACTGGGTTAAGAGAAAATGTCATTTACAGCAATTAAATTCTGTGTGATATATTTTCACCCTCCTTCTTATTTGTGTATTTATTGACATAGGAATGAGACAATGACAATGTGCGAACACTTAGTATAATCAACTACCCCTTAGGACAGTAATATAATTCACTATGGCCTGTTTTCCTTCACCTCAAAATATACACCATTACTAATAAATGCCTCGCTACAGAAATGCCTTTTTAAGTGCTTGTACATTAAACATAGCAAATCATTTATTCGGAATAAATGTGCAGCAGTGTAAAATTAAAAACACAAGCACATTTGTGGGAAGAAAAATAAGAAGCCAGTATTTGTGGTAATATATTTTTTATGACCTGCTGCAGCTAGAAGCCAAGGAGGCCACAGGTGCACAGCATGCAGGATTAGCTATTAATATTAACAAATGTAATGTATATCCTGTATGAGAAAGACGATGATATATTTTATGGTCTAGTGAAAAAGAAAAAGAAAGCAATAGGTATGTTAGATAGATTATCACTACGTGAGTAAGATTTGTGTTTAGTCGTGTAACAGGACAGTGGTGTAATTTCAGAGCCACGGTAGATGTGCAGTACATTGCCACATCTCTCTCTCTCTCTCTCTCTCTCTCCCTCCATTTCTGCAGAGATGAATTACAAAAATAAAATCAAAGACAGATGCACCAGTGTAATTCAGTGGAGAGCCCATCAGTCTGTTTGCCTGTGGGCCTGCTCTCACATGATGAAGTTGGACAGTGTATGGGGGCTGTAGTTAGTTGACACAAATAAAACTGTTTGAAAAACTGTGAGAAAGTGTGTTTACAAAAATTTTTTGGAATCTCTATCAGACTCTATATACACACTATACAATGCAAATGCATGATCTACTGTGTATTTTGTAAGAATTTCCCAAAAACTATGTTCAGGGAATAATATTTTTAAACCAACCCATCTCAGGGCTACTCCAAAACAATACATGAAGAACAAGTTTGAATGAAACTGGTGAATTGTTAAAATCTCATTTATTGGAAAATGGATTCAGTAATTGAAACTCATTTCACATCATTACCATGAATTGTTAGCTATTAATCTATCAATATTGTTAATCTAAAGGCCACTTCAAGTGTAATTTGTTTTTCCTGGTGTGCGAGTAATTACCAACAAGACGTGTAAAATCTGTCAATTGAAACTGATATCGTTCTTCTTCAGAATCTGACTACAGGAACATGAAAATGTTATCTTTTTGTAATACATCAATTTGTTCCGTTGCCATGTTTGTGCACTAAGCACAGATAATGCACTTGCAGAATACAGATAATGCACTTGCAGTATATACGTCATTTCTTTTAATGCACAAAATGGCAGGAAAGCACAAACTCAAGCAGATCACAGTCACAGTTCAAAGAGAAGTCACGTGAGCTTTCTACTGAGAACAAGATAAATCCAATCATGTCAAATTGTGGGCAACCCATGGATAATACAGAGCACATTGGCCATGTAACAGGAGTCCAGAGGTGAAGAAAGTGAGCTAGGCGTACATACACACAGAGACAGAGACAGAGGCAAGCAACCAGCAGGCAAGGCGATGAGCAGACAAGAGACTCTGGGTCTTATCAGCTCAGTGGTAATGGTAACGAGGGACAGTTGTGATTTATAATGGAAGAGACCAAAACACATGTAACAGCGGGGAAGTATGGGGAGTAGGGTGAAGAGACCCCAGATTTAGTATTCGAGTGACTAGGATGACTGGGTGTGTTAGCTGCTTAACATAAAGCAGCTACTGGTACTTTGGCGTCTGTTTTGTACTTTGCTGGTGAATGTTTTTTCTTTGGCTTTCTGCTATTTTGGTATCGTCATCTCTCTGTGCTTGTCATTGTTTTCTGTTTTTTTGGGCAGGGTGTGGGTTACTATGACCTTTAAATTGGAGACTTTTATCCTGTCACCTAATTGGGGGCAATTCTGTAGGAAGGCTGATTAGCTTTCTTGGCTGATTTTTTTGATATACCAGTGCCACGCTCTGCTTGGAAAGATGAGATATGGCGTATGGTTGTTGAATGGCTGATTGAGGAATAAAGGTTACCTTGCTGTGTATGATATGGGCAGTCCTGAGTTTGGGGTAGGTGAAGTGGGTGTTCTGCCAGTTAGTAGGGACACTGGTCTTTAGCCACACTCACCTCGTAATCCAGATTCTGGATCACCTAAGTGCTACGATTAAGCTAAAAGAACTGGAGCTTGCCATGAAACGACATGGGCATGAGGCTCAGCTGCTGCAGGTAAATGTTTTGGAGCTTGAGGTGTGAAGAGGCACGTGAGCAAGAATGTGCTTTTAAGAGTGTCCAAAGCTGACTCCTGTATTACAGCTTTTGAGCATGTGGCGGCAATCTTACCGAGTGCTAAGGATATGTGGTCCTTATTGTTACAAAATACGCTAGCAGGCAAAGCACAAAAGGTTTGCTCCCTTCGTTACGTGTGCTGCAGAGTTTAGATCGTGAGGTTGTGGAAGCAACTGTATTATGTTGGACTCCAACCCCTCTAGCCAACAAGTTACCTGGTTCGGAGACTCGGTTCTGGATATATTCACACAACACTTCACTCTTCTTCTTTTAACCCTTTATTAACTGAGCGCTCAGGAGAACAGCCTTCACCCAAAGCATCCAAAACTGTTCTGAAATCTTTCTTCAGTTGTTCACATAATATACACAGTCAGAGTCACATAAGGTTATCCTCACATCTCCAGAACAATGGTGACCTTGTGCCCTTCCAGCCAGGAAGTATCTGCTAAGATGAGAAATCGCTGAACCCTGCAAAAGAGGGGTGAAATCCTCCTTTATCTTAAATCAGACCTCCAGATGCCCGCTCCCCCCTTTTCACCCTTTCCTGTGACACAAGGATGCACAAAGTGTTCTGAAAATGAAGAAGGCTAATCCTGTTAAATGCATATTTTCCACAATTATGAGTTTGTACCAGAGACATATCAACAGAAATTTCAGTCACATGAGGAATCAGCACACTAAACCTATGTGGAATTTGCTCGTAAGAAATCTGGCATTTTCAAAAAAAATGGTGTATTGCCCCTAAAGTAGCGCCATTAGAAGAGCTCAAAGAATTGATATGTTGGAGAAGTTTAAGAACAGCTTGGCTGAGAGTATTGTTGTTCATTAAAATGAGGAACGAGCCCCAACTTGATACGTTATGCACTAGTCTAAAGTAAGTAAAGTATCCAATTGTCATACATGAACACACTATAGCACACAGTGTGGACACCACAGAATACTTCTCTGTATGTAACCCATTTACCAAGTGAAGCAGCGGGCAGCCAGGAACACAGCACCTGGGGAGCAGTGTGTGGGGACGGTATCTTGCTCAAGGGTACCTCAGGGGTGCCTTCTGATCTCAGGAGCAACTCCCTAACCACTAGGCCACCAGCTTCCCCTCATAAAAAAGGGAGAGATACAAGAATAACAATGCTTGGCTTATTTGTCAACACAGAGTTTCAATATCAGGCAGTGTAACTAAAAAGATATGTCTCTATGTAAACTCACTAAAAGAAAAGCAAAAACAAAAACCTTCTCCTCCCCTGCTGTATGATGCTTATTGTAATCTAAACTGGGACCTAAACTTAACAGTAAGAAAACTGTGCTTTTATACATAGAACCACACATTTATATATATTTATATATTTTCCAATCAGTTGTTCTAACCAATAGTCATGATCCTTGATTAACTTATGCTTGATTAACAATACTTGCCCAAGCATGCATGATTACAAATTGTTAATTGGTAAAATAAATAAATAAGTAAATAAAGAAACACAATATATGAAAAATGAAAAAAATGAATTTTGATTAACTTATTCAAACCTGGCTAGACCGCTTGTGCTCTTGGACTGATAGAACAGAACTGGCATAGTCTTATCTCATGGCACTTTATGAAACTGGCATCAGCCTCAACATTTCTTTGTAATCCCAGGCCTGCTTGTGCTATATCTCTCTCCTGTGGTCATACCTTCTGATTTTAGTATTAGTATTTTTTTTTAAATCCCTGGTTGACTCCTAATCTTTTCAGGGCCTTTAATATGCACTGTCTTCAGATGGCCTGGCCGTCTGAATGTCATCCTCAATCTCTTCTGACATTTGTAGTGAAGATGCTCTATTAGGTGACAAAAAAAACCACACTTTTAAAGCTCCCATGTGTCAAGCATGGGTGGAAACATGGCAGCATCACACAAAACTATATCCTCATGATGTTCATGTCATGGAATAAGAAGGAGCCGAATTGCATACATTCATGTCAAAAAGAATATGAAATCTACTTTTTAATATATAATTTTTTTAATGAATATACAAATACGCATTTTTAATTTTAACCCCAAAAAAGTACAAGCTTGATAAATCCTAAGCCTTTCATACACAGCATTAACTGTAGTATTATGCAGTGGTGTTTGTTTGGTATGGTTTTCTGGTTCCGTTCTGCCTGTTCATGTTCAGATTTTGCAAACTTGATTATGCCTGAAGCATGCTGGTTATCAGTGAGAAGCTAATTCAGGGAAATGCTGTATGTGATACATGCATGAAAGAAGTGCATGTCAAATGATTGTGGAGTGGAGTTGGGAAAGAACCAATTCCACTCTCCAACAGAAAACACACGTTTAATGTTTTATTTGCAAAAAAAAAAATAAAAATTAAGTTAGTATGTGCTGCTTATTAAGTAACTGATTACATCAATGGAGATCAGAACAATTCAGCACAGCTGTGCTTCTGCTTCTTCCATTGCTTTTGTGTTAACCTCTCATTGTTAACTGGCCTGGATACATTTTTAAAAATCTCATTAAGGGGAAAGCTTAAGAAATACTTGTCCTCACACAGTGAAGAAGAAAACTGATTTAATTCAAGCAACAAATCTACCAACACAATTGGAGGCGAGAAATCCGACTGGCACCAATGACATATTAATCCCCTCTACTTGGCTAATTAAATGGAGTGAATTATGCCAAGCTACCTAATCAGCAACTGTGGCACCACAAAAACAAATCATTTAAACATGCTTAACTTGATGCTCCTTATTTCAGTTAAAATAATCATTTTTGAGCATTTCATTAGTCCATTCATCAATAACTCAATTACCTCTGCTCTTTCTTAGTCATTCAGAAAACAAAGGCTTTCGGGGGTTATAGTGAGATTACAGTAGGTAAAATTGTCACGACTGATTGTGGCCCTTTGTTTGGTTTCTAGCTGCCCCTTAGTCCTGGCCCTTCATTTGCATTGTCAGCCTCACACGTGTTTCATTTTCCTCACAATACCAGCCCCACCTGGAAGATCAAGACTTGGTCTCTGTCATTCCAACCTGTCTGTTTTTGTCTGATGTCGTCTTGGTCCTTCCTCTACAACAATGAGTCTGCATGTGATTCTACAGCACTGATTTTGATTGACTTTCGTGCATTTGACAAAGACCCTGCAAAAAACATATCTCTGGAACGTGTCAGTGCTGTTTTGGTTTAGCATTATCGGCCTCATGAAAAAAAAAAACGTTTGTGGGTGAAAATGGCTTACATAACATTAAAAACATTTATGACGATATATATATACATATATATTAACTGCTAAAGATGTGTTACTTTCATGCATAATTCAATCAGAAGAAGTGGGCAACGCAGTCAGAAGGAGAGAGAATCACAGTATGATTCAGAATCAGTGCTGATTAACATGTGTAAACTAATATTCATTGACCATGGCTTGGTTTCAGTCTTAACACTGCTAGGGAGAAAGTAGATTATTCAGGGGTTAAAAAAGAGCTAACCTACTTTTTAAAGCAGCTATAGCGAGCAGGACCGAATCCAGATGATGAAGGACAGAAGAAAATGGAGAACTCAGATGATGAAGGACAGGGGTTAAGGAGAACCCATATGAGGAAGAGAGTGAATCAGTGAACCCAGATGATGAAGGACTGAGTGGTTTGAGCTTCATTTCGTTCCACACGGTCCTAAGCAGTGTTACTATAGCCCCTACATACTGAACATGGAGTGTGGGATAATTAAATACCCTGCAACATCAAACACAAACCAGCATACTTTATATAAATTTAATTTTTTAAATAATTAGTGTCATTATAATTTAGAAATGTGGGCACTTTAATATAAATGATGAATGTTAATTGCAAACAGGTCAGAAAGGTTGTTTTGCTCTCTTATAAAAATCTTCACATTTTCTTTTCTCTCCTCTGGCTCCAAAACCTCAATATGGACTTCTCCTTCTAGCTGAAGAGTACAAATTAAAATAAAGATCCAAATCTAGAGTCTAAACCTCAGTTTTATCTTTAACATACCTCTCAATGTTCTCCATTTCATTATCGCTATAATGCAAATGACCATTTCCCCGTGCCTCGCAGGAGACCATTATCACCATACTTTGGCTTTAATTGCATTTGCACCCATTACTGAGATCTCTGTAATTGCTCCCAATCCAGCCTAGTCATACTTTCCAGGCTTTTGGTCTTTTACACCTGAACATGCTCTATCCTAGGGCCTTGTGGGGCAGTCAGGCCTTCCTCTCTAATGGTGGAAAATCAAAACAGGCTTATGGTGGCAGACATTCTCTCGAGATTTGATATTCAAGATGAAAGTTTCTTAATTTGTCATATACACAGGTATACAAGCACAACGTGTAGTGAAATGTGCCCCTGAAACATCCTTGAGACTAAATTTAAGAGAAAATTAAATGCTAGAACTAAGTAACAAAAAACACATAGAAAAATTTTATTATTAAATGGGATTTAATAGGACTTTTCAGCAAGGGTTTGTAACGGAACTCACGGTTGTGGTGAGAGTTAGGCTTTAGTGTACACTTAGAAGTGAGAGATAGCAGTCATAAAGGGAAATGTTTGCCCAGAAAGTCAAGCCTGAGTTTCCCCAGTGGACGACGAATGCTATGCATGATCTCCCTCCAGCTGCCCAAGGGTTCAGCCGGCTCAGCCCGGCCCATCTGTCTGATCTGCTGCCAGATAACTAGGGCTTGGCATGGCTTGCTCGCATCCCTCTCCAAATCGCTCTCTGAGAGCGGGCGTCATGCATGCAGGGGGCAGGTCGCAAAGCGTGGCAGAGCGACTGCATGCTCCGTTCACTAACAGTCTGCCCTGCTCACATAATAGAAGCACCACACAAATGCTTCTGTCACTTGGCATGGCCAGTGCAAAAGCTGCAGGTGTGGCTGACACAGGCAGCCTGTTTCCATTTGACATTTAAATGTCATGCCATGAGTGAACAAAATGGTCATTTTCAGAAACCACATCTAAGTGTGTCAGACACTCATCTCTCCTGGTAAATAAATAAATAAATACATGAATGTATTGTTTGATGATTTGGCATTTTCTGTATAGTTTATCTACTACTGTTGCAGTCAACTTCATTCAAACTTATTTTCTGTCTAATTTATTTTACACCACTTAACATCTCCACATGTCTTTTCATTAGGACACCATTACTTGCTATAAACGTTCCTTTTATTAACATGCATTAAAATGAAGACCTGCCACAATTTGACAGTTTCCCACTCTGCTCTGCTTTTGTCAGTGTTTAACCATAACCGTTCGATTTGGCATGGAAGTAAAAAGTCAGATCTCAGAATTGTGTCATTCCAGGCTCCTTGCATTCAGGCTAAAAAGAGGGAAATACTCTACAACACTTCGTGAAAGTGAGAACTGTTAGAAAAAAAAGTGAAGTGTTAATGATACAAAACATAACTTTAATGTTCATGATGTATTTTCCATCCCAAACTTTATGGCCACTATTATAGATTTGGACTACCGTGTCTGTATGTTGCTAGATCTGAAGCATATCTCGTTAAAAGAGAGGAAGTGGATCTTTATTATTGCTGACAGTGTGTGCAGTTATGTTGATTTAGTGTCACACTCTGAACTCAGCACACTTTCCCTGTAGCAATTTTAGTGCCAGTGCCATGTTTTCTCTTATTTTTCCAAGTCAGTGCTCTATTCAGGCATAGCATACATATACATGTCTGTCTGTCTTCGTCATTTTCCTTTTTTATTTGCCCTGCATTGTTGAGATTACCTTGTGTTTTTTTACTGATCTGTGTTTGTTTCTTTTCTCTGATTCTCTATTGTCCCCTGCCTTCGTTTTTGCCCAATGGATCTGCTCTTGTCTGATAGTCACATAAACAGCAAATTGCTACAGTTGAAGATATAAGTAAGACTAAAGTTGGTAACTATTTAAGCAGTTGAAGAATAGGATCAGTGTTTCAGAAACCGAATCCTGGAGAGGTTGTCAATGAAGTTGATTAGTTGGTTCAAGTTACTTTCATTTTTCGCATTAGTGAAAGCAAAAGTTAAATGCAGAGGTGTATTTTTGCAGCTGGAATGAAATCTAAGCGTTAGTAAAAAGATAAAACGTAGCAGCTCCAATATGAAGAGGCTGTAGGGTTGTGTGGATTTCATTCTCCACAGAGTGTTTCTGAGTTGCTTTTGTGCCTTCAAAACACAAAATACATAGTCACTTATCTTCAGTTGTGTAAAAAGAATGCATGCTTAGCATTCATGGATGCTGGAGGAAGCATGTGCTGCCTTTGGCCTTCCAGATTGGCCGTATACACTCATGTGGACAGACTGGGAATTGGTGGTGGTGAGCTACTATATTTAGCTCATGACCTTCATAAGCTTCATAAGCAAATGGTATTTTATCAGCATCCAGTTCTATCCTCAGAGAACTTTCAAGCTGCATGCAATATTTCACTGCAGTTTAAAGCTTGAAAAATATCCGGTACAGATACTGAAGCATTGAAGCTTCTATTCACAAAGGCAGACTGGGTAAGTGGTAGGGTCGGAGTCATGTCAATCATTATACAGACATAATGATGGTGGGGGATGTAGGGAGCACTTATCTCTATAGGAGAGCAGGCACCAAGCCCACTAAAGCCTCAAGATGCTATCACTCAAAACCCTGAACTCACAGCTTCTCCCCATGTTGAGAGGTAATACATTGATAACATTTGTGCCAGTGCTTTTACACATATATCATTTATATATTTCAAACAAGACTACAAGAAATTACTTGTGGTATACTGTGTACACATTTAATGTATACTGTAGGTTGAAAGCTACAAATTGAGATATGTTACCATGCTGAAATACAGTGCCCTCCATAATTATTGGCACACTCGGTTAAGATGTGTTCTTTAGCTTCTAACAAATTTAGTTTTGTTCTAAATAATATATATATAGAGATATAGAGGCCACCAGATTTTGCTTTAAAATGTCCTGGTATTTCAACACATTCATGATGCCATGCACCCTAACAAGGTTCC
>JBBPDH010000124.1:6134499-6147670 GCA_037974565.1 Clupeocharax schoutedeni
ATGTTTCCCTCTTCTCTTGAGCGGTGGAGGCTCAAGACGAGCTGTGCTTGAAGCCCTGAGAGGACGCGAAGTGACACATTGTTTGATCAGTGTTGTTATGTTTGGGGGTGCAAGTCCATTTTTGGCCTTAAAAGCAAGTGATAAGGATTTGAACTTAACACAAGCAGCCACAGGGAGCCAGTGGAGGTTCCTTAGTAAAGGTGTGGTGTGAGTGAACGTTTAACACTAACCTGGCAGCTGCATTCTGAATCATTTGAAGCGGTTTGGTTACCTTCTGTGGAAGTCCAGCCAGTAGCGAGTTGCAGTAGTCCAGCTGGGCTTCAGATTGCACTACTGTGGATGGTGTTAATGGTTTTGAAAAATTAGTGCTGTTAATAATTTATTGCATTAATAAGTGATTTATGAAAGCTGTAAAAATATACATTTCATTTAAAAAATCCAGGTCACAAATAATATAACATAGTGCACAGAATTAGGCCATAATTTCAATTGGAAAAGAAATGAATTTACTTGTACTGAGTATTCATAGTACTGTAACGTTGCAGTTAATCTATTGTTAATTGCCTCTAGTCTGTGGAGAAGCATTTGAGCATTTCATTGAATGTTTTACATTGTACTTTCAATTTTTTCAGTCTCTGAACAATATGATCAGTATTCCAAAGGTTTTACAGCCTTATAAAGATGTATGCTATTATTTTATCACCACAAATACTGATATATTTTAATGTGACAATTTGAAGAAAAAATTAAACATTCTGAAGAAAAAAAAACTTTTTTAAACATTTAACTTAAACACAAATGCCTATTGGCTGATCATCATCACAGTCTGAGGCCAGATGAAGAAAGGCACTGCTGAAAGGGGGATGAAATGTCAAACACTAGGAAGAACCCAACTAACATTCAGTCTCTCAGCTCAGCAGGGGACTCATGTGGTCAGGCACAATAGAGCTTACAGTTGGGTCTAAGGGTGGCATTGATCACAGTGGCAGACTCTGTCACTTCCAAAACAGCAATTCTTTCAAAATAGCAGGAGGAGGCCATAGCCCTTGACAGGATGGGAGTGTCTAGTCTCTGAAAAGCTCACAAGAAAATATCACACAGTATAAAATATCACTATATTTATAGTGACATGTTTTTTTGTACTATGTAGTTAAATTTACAAATAATTGCTACAAACTTTTCTTTTTAATTTCTGCAAACTGACTGGAAAAGGGGTTTCTTTCTCAGAAGCTAAAGATACACATGCATTTAGGAATAGACTCAACACTTATTTAGACAAATAGAATATCTTCAAAAAGAAGAAGAGAGAACAAGGGTGTATTGACATACTATATCATGGTGTGTTCCTTGGGCCCATTCCTGCACACAAGCCATTAAAAGCAAAGTTTGTAAGGTGCTTCGCATTATAACTGAATTTATTTACATGGGCCTGTTGTACTTATTGTACCTATTCTGAAAGTACAGCTGAATCCCCATTGATCAAGTGATTATACACCCAGAATATAAGAAAGCGAGAATATGTGTTAAAAATGAAAACCAAAGGGTAGGGGGAAATCTCAGCTGCTGTGTTCCACAATGTTAAACATGGAGAATCAAAAACCCACTCTAGCTTCTTACTGATACATTTTTGCCCATGTTTTCCATTTTCCCAGCAGCAATGAGCCTGGCTCGAGAGTAATATCTGGAGGATTGCCCTGAGCATCAGGGAGGAAGAGTTGGAAGCAAGTGGCTTAAAAATGTTTCCATTATGGATTCAAGCCATTTGCTGATGTGACAGGGGAGTGTGCTATTAAAGAGGATGCATCCCTGGATCCATGCTTCAGACTTGGGGGAGTGGGGCTTCATCTGAGTGAGACTGATGCACATCAGAGGCATGAATGGCGTAATTAATCACAGAAATGGCTGAACATGAGTATTGAACATGAACACAAGGCAGCAAGCTATTCTCACATTACATTAGAATACAATACAGACAGAGGAATATTAGAGTACAGTTCAGACAGAGTATTAGGGAATAAAATGCGTAGTGCAGTTATACACACTTTATAGCTGTGACATCAATCTTAATGCATTTAATGCATGAAGCTACAGTAAATAATAGCAGGACTGAAAATGCTGGATTTCACACATACTGATCAGTTGCCGTCATCACCCAGGTAAGATACACTGTTGTATTAACAGTGTTGCCCTAATGCACCAATTACTGTTCCTCTTTCCTTAACAGCAGTCCTTTAGAGGACGCCACCTCCAAAAACTCATTACACAATCCAATATGTAAATTATTCGATTTTCACAGAAACCTAGTTTTCCAGGATTACTTTGCCAGTCCCCTAAGGGCAAGTGTCTAAGACTCAATTCTGCTGCTCAGCGAATCGATAGCAAGCTCAGTGCTAGAGTCAGCATGCCAGAACTTCTAATGCTCACACTGAAACTCCAGTTCCTGTCATTATATGCAGTTAGTTGGTGCTGCACTGTTTTGGACACTTGGACGCTGGGTTTAGGTAAATTAAGAGGTTTAAAGTTAAGCCTAAAATCTGCTGTATCTGAGCTGCAAGAAACTGTCTAATGTTATAATATACACTTTATGGTTAAATCTATATGCCATCGATTTGGTGTTTAATCCACATCCACTGCTAACAGGTGTATGAAATCAAACTCATAGCCATGCATTCTTCTTCAGACAAATACTTCAGACAAATACTATATTTAGTATTCTTCTTCATATTTTAGAGTTTAACGACTTTAAGTTGAACACTATCACAGGATGTCTTATTTTCATTTTATGAAATTTCTACCTAGCCAAATCTGGAAATGGAAGCATCTAGGAGCAGCAACAGTAAAGTTACAAAGCGGTAGACCACACAAACTCATAGAGTGAGACCACCAGTTGCTAAAACACATAGCATGTAAACATCACCTACCAAACCATGTATCTGTTACAACAAAATTCCACACAATCTCTGGAAGCAACATGATCATAAGAACTGTGTGTCGGAAGCCTTATGAATATATTTTCTTTTCTCCTCAGCTTGGTCACTTTAGCTGTGTGAGAATACTATAGCACCAGACATTATACGCACATGCTCACCTCACCTGCTTATAACAGCCTCTTAGGAGGCTTCAATATGGGAATTGATGATTCTGCTCTCTGGGGTTAAGATCACCTAATTTGCCTTGTAAAGTCTGTGGAGTGAATACCACCGTGAAGATACTTGCTGTGATGGCAGGAGGTCTATTACTTGATAGTGGGTTGAAACAAAGAAAAAAATGGACTATGGTTCTTCTGTCTTTGCTTTCTTATGAAATACATAAACTGAAGTACGTAATATGATAGTAGTGATTCATACATTAAGCACTGTAGAAACATTAAGCACATGAAAACACTGTAATTACCTGTCCTCTCACAGCATCCAGTGTCATCACCAACATGAGCCTTTTCTTATTGGAACGGTGCCTCTTAAAATAAATATTATCTTGACTGTTTCTAAACAACAGTGATTGCGATTAGTTGATGCAATACCAAGGAAAATATGAACCACAGTAGCACAATACTAGTAAAGTCAAATTTGACTAAATGTCATTGCAAAGCAGCCATACAGCATCCAGGTCTGAGCCCATAGTGACCAAGCCAGTGACACGCGAGACAAGCAAAAACTTTGTGAAGACTCAAAAGAGGAAACTATCTTCCTCTGTTCAACTCTAGATAGCAGAAGATAATGGAAAATGGAGATGACTTAACTACTAATGATCAATATGGTCTATATACTTAGCAATAGTAGGGTCTGTTACAATCAGTAGGTAGTACTAGTCAGTAGCAACATGTCCTGGTAAAGAATACAGACATGACATTGACAGACCTAGCTATAATAGTCTTGCATGAAGGACAGATTCAAAGGGTATCACAGTCATGAGAGCACCCTGAGACACAGCCATTCCCCCACTCCACCATCAACAAACTTAAATGACTGTGTGAGAACAACAGCATCACAGATAACTTCAGTTCACTATGTCCAAACCCCCCTAGCTCCTCGCCCTTCATTTAACAGAACTAGTAAAAAGCAACCACTTGTGGTTCATAACTGGAGGTACTCAGGGGTAAGGCCATTCTGGACTAGGGCAATAGTAGAATTTTGAAATCAATACGGAACTCAGTGCTGCCTTGATAATATTGGACTGATATTATCCAGTCTCCAGTGATCCAGTCTTGAAGGAACAAAGGCTTGAACTATATTTTTCTGCATCATGTACGGATAGAACGTTTCTTAGCTTAGCAATATTTCTGAGATTCTAAGATATTTCTAAGGGCCATTATAGGTTTGTCCACTCTAACATTACAGCCATAATTTTTTTCTGGCAGTTCAGCTGTAGAAAGTTATGTGACATCCAGTCTCTTGTTTTTTTTTACACTTTCCTAATTTTCTATTTTCTTATATTGAATTGAATAGAATTGAAGTTTAACATCCAGGCTGGCTTCAATACAATTACAATTTATATACAATTATGCATCAATGGTGTAGCAGAGGAATCTGATCACATGTTTACAAACAGTCGTGCCCAGCATGTTTAATGTAAATGTCTCAGAACAGAACCTTGTGGGACTCCATATCTTAGTTTTCTATGTACTGCTGTTTCACCATTCACACCTACATACTAATAGCGTCTGGTTAGGTATGTTTTAAACCAGGACAAGACCTTTTTGTATTTAATATTACATGTATGCACCTGGGGTTTAAGAGTAATGTAATTTCAATTTTCTGTATGTCTGGTACGAATGGCAGATTTGACAATAAAGTTGACTTTGACTTTGACTATTCCTGTGTCTTCAACCAATTGTCCTGGTCTTTAAACTAGAATAGACTGGTCTCTGGTGTCAAATGCTGCGGTATCTAAGAAGATCCTATAAGGAGTGGAGCGGTTCCTGTTTTGTCAGGCTCACTTTGCATTGTAATTTTCTCTTTAAGGTACATTGTGATCAGTGTTCCACTTAGTATCCTTCTCCTGTATTGTGATTTCATACCACAGAAGCATTATAACTGATTTTAAGTATGAAAATGCCATTTGACAAAAAAAGAAAATCTGTGGGGTCATTCCAGACAGCCACTAGTATTGTAGAAGTATTATGGCAGGAAAATACAGGTTTTATAGGTTTTATATATTATGGCTAGGTATCATTCAAATATGATTCAGGTCTTAAGTATCTCCAAAATGTAACAATAATAATAATAATAATAATAATAATAATAATAAAAAAAAACATTTTAGTGTAAATTAATGAAAGATTTTATTGTAAACCATTTGGACCACTTCTAGTATAGTGTGAAGGCTAGCTAGTGTTTACGCAATGATGTAAAATTAATATAAATGCAAAAAATAAATTAATAATAATACATTAATTAAAATGACAGAACTTCTGTATTATTAGGATACATCCTACTGAGAATGTAAGAATCTTACATAAAGTAATAACACATTAATTAAAGGATAATAAAACATGTTTGATGTAGGTTTGTTGCTTTTGATAATCAGTATCTCTTTAATGCTGAGTTTTTCTGAAAGGTACTTAAAAGAAGCAAAACTCATTTTCTCTACCATCAACTTCAAATCAATACTTTTTTACATTTTCTTTCCTGTTTCATTCCTCATAATACTTATATAAATAAATGTCAAGAGCAGACACTCCCAATTAATAAAGTTTCAAACTAAAGCTGTCACAGTCAGGCCTGTGGACTTAAGGACTCTGGGACAGTTACCGCCTGTGACCACTGGGGACTGCATTGGCCCCATGAACTTCCCCTAGGACTTATACTACTCTAGCCACCTGTCGGTAATCACCTAGCCATTATGCACTTCACCTGGCTCATCTCTGTGTTTCTATTGGTTATTAGTCTTATCTCTCCTGTATTTATAGTAGCCTTCTCCCATTGTCTCTCACGCAAACATACCACCTGAATGTGTGTCCCTCGCCCCTGTGCTGTGTTCTGTTTTCCCATTAAACCTGGATTTGTTCTGTAAGGAAGTCTGCTCTGTGCTTTCCTTAAGTACTCACAGTACAGAAAGGACCCCTGTGTGACAAAAGCTGAAGGCTGAATTTATCATGATGTCAGTGCGAAATGGTGTACAAATAAGAGAATGGAATTGAAATTGGAGTAATACGGCCTGTTCAATGCTGCTTTGTTGGAGGTAGGAAATGAGTGAATACTAATCACTTTGAAAGCCCCTCAGTGCTAATGGGAGCCATAATTCCAGTTTAGCTGCACACTGGCTCCTTGAGTTAATAGTTAATTATGTTTACTTTATGATGGTTGCTCTACTTTTAAGGAAGGTCATTAAGGAAATGAGCACTTACTCTCACTTAGTGGTGTATGTACAACTCAGGAAAGAAGACTGTACATTTTTTGGTACAGTTTTGTTTGTTACTGGAAGAACAATGCAAAGGATACACAATCTACTTTGAAACATACCTCTATAATGCTCCTCCATTAAAAAACAAATATACAGTTGAAGAGACAAATACAATGCATGAAAAACTGATTCCTGTCCACCCACTTAATTAAAGCTGCTCCTGGTGGGCAGAAGCCCTGAAGTATAGTGGCACATACTAGAAATAGCTTCCTTTACTTAAGGTTGGTAATCAATCATTGTGGTCTTCACAGAATGTGAGGTGAGGTATTGTGGTGACTGTGTGCAAGGAAAGACAAACAAATCAGATCGCAATAAAAACACTATTGATCAGGACTCCAGTGTGGTCTAATGGAAAGTCAAACCAATAAAAGCTCTTTGCCCCTCTTAAGGGAAAAGCAAATCAAAAACACATCTACTTACGGTATATCTAGAAGCTGGTGTATTGAATGGCCTTACTTTGATGTCCACTAGAGGCCACTGTTATATAAGTTTTGATTTTGACACTGGGTGTGGCCTCATCCCTGTGCCTCAGCTGGCCAGGGATGAGGTAGTTATGAGGTAGTTGTGTTTAGTTTTTGTTATAAATAGCACGCTTTTGATTTTGATCTTTGTCGGTTCACCTTAGGCTTGTTTTGTGTTCATCTTTTGTTTTGTTTTATGTAATAGTATTGCCCCATGTGCCTGGTTTTGTTTTGTTTTGTTTGTATGAGCTTGAATAAATATAAAATGGAAGTCTGCATCTGTGCATCCTGCTTGGGCGAAATACAGCAGAGCGTGACAATTACTTAATATACTCTCATAGTGATAAACAGCAAAAGCAATGTTTCAGATTAATAAACTTCCATAACATGGTTGATCACAATAATTTCGGCAAGTTTTTGTATACTTAGAAAAGCAGAAAACTTTCTTGACCTGCATGTCAATTATAATGCAAGCCTCTGGAGACTTCAATGAATAAATTAGCAAATTGAGTAATCTGTGGTAGTGATAAATTGTCAGCAGTATAATAATGTGGCCAGACTTTTTACAGAGTCTGCTTAATCACACATGTATATGAAAAAAAAAAGTTGCTGATGTTTTTTATTCACTGGTGTATGTGCTGGTAAAACCTTATAAGAACAGCTTAACCCTAAGACCCAGATGTAGTTTGAAATTGGTGTGATATAATCACACAGTCCACAACATTGAGGAAGAGCATCAAGGCCAGGACAGGAGAGCCTCTGGCAGGCTTCAGAGCTGTTGGGTGCAGACAGAGACAGACACAGAAAGAGACAAGCAGGTTGGAATGAGGGTGAACGGACATTGAACCCTGGGTCTGCCTGGCGTTTTAGCACTGTGGTGAAAATGAGCCATAGGTGAAACTGAAGAGAGAGGAAAAACAAACAAAAGTGACAGTAAGGGTAGAACGGTCCAGGCTCAGTACTCTGGAGAGCAGGGACGTGGCACAGGTGAGCCTTACCTCATTTTTTCCTTGTAGGAAAGTAATTACAGAAACTTACTGTCTTAAGGGACACTTTACGCAATTCATCAACTCTGGCATATAATTATTTATGGCATACTTTAATAGCATATATTAGTAAAGGCCAGTTAGAAATGCTTCTCACTGTTTTTACACTTTGCTTTAGTATCCACCAGGTGTATCTTGTGTATTATTAGTAGCATTCAGCCAGTCCATAAACAATTTAAACTACACTCTGAAACATAACTTTCAATTTAAGTACCTTACATAGATCAAAAGCTACTTAACAAAGAGAGGTTTATCGCTGTAAAGTTTAGTCTTATCTCTGATGCTCACTTCTTCACTGCTGCTGCTCACCACTGATATCATTTTACTATGTTTCCAATTTATTTTCTTGCCAGTAGTCATTGGGTAATGGCGCGTGTTTTTCTCACATAAACTAATAAACATTTAACAGAGGTAGTTATGTGGAACATCGCACAGGTGTATACATTTAACATCTTGAACTATGCTTATTTTATAGTCACAATCTTTTCTGCCTGTTGTTTCCATTGGTTATAATGTGACTGGTCTTCTTAATTGTTTGTTGTAATGTGCACATTTACAAGCCTGAGGTACTGAGTGCAGTACTCATGCTCTGTTTTTGGCAACAATAAATAGACAATGCATAACAGACAATGAAAGTGTCACAAGGTGTTAAAACCACAGTTTCTAGTACCCACTGCCCTTGAATTTCAGGCTTTGCATGATCTTAATTGCTTTGTTCTCAGACTGGTCATGCAGATATGACAGTGACAGATATTCCTTAGCATCACAGGCAGATGTGTGAATGTGCACATGCAAGAATATTCATTTGTTAAATTATTAAATAGAAAAAGGCATAATCAGATAGATCTTACATAGCACTTTCATAGCAAGACTAACCAACACATGAAGCATGTGTGGGTGTAGTTTGAGCTGTGTGCTCAACAGCTTATTTGGTTGTTGAAACAGAAGTTATTGTGTTGAACTTAAAAACCCCCAACCATACATGCTATCATACAAAATTTAAAGAAGTCATATTCTATCATGTTTTAAGAACAGACATTTCTGTTTCCATCTGACACAGTTGCATTTACATTTAAAGTATTTATCAGATGCTTTTATCCAAAGCGACTTTCATTCTCTATCTACAGGCGACAGTCTCCCTGAAGCAACTTGGGGTTAAGGCTCTTGCTCAGGAACCCAGTGGTGGTTTGCTGAAGATAGGATTCAAACCCATGACCTCTTGGTCTAGAGGCAAGTATCCTACCCACTACACCCTGCATTGGTAGTAGAGGATGCATTTACAACATTAAGACTAAATATATAATATTTTGGCGAGCCTAGGAAAAAGTGAAGACGAGAGCTGGTTCAAACATTTTCTGGCTTCTTTATTTTTGCTTTCTCAGGAACAGCACACACACAAACATCTCACAACTCCCTAACTAATGGCGCAAGCACCGCCCCTCCCTCTTATACCACCCCAAAAACCCACCAGTAACCATGGTGATGGCCAGGTGTGGACCATCATCCCCTTATTAACCCCAAATACCCTCCAAACCCCACACAGACCCCCCACATAGTGCTCGGCACACAGCCCCCCGACAAGTCGTGACCCGTCCTCGGCCACTACTAACCCTACCTTAAAGTCTTTTATGTGAGCAGGAGGCCTGCGCTCCCTCTGAGTCCTTCTTGGGCCGCTGGGAGACTCTGGGGCATTCCGATTGTCAGCACCCCCACAGTCCGGTTCCCCACAGTCCATTTCACCACCGTCCGGTTCCCCACAGTCCTTGGGGTGGTATGGTGCTAAACGGTCCCGGTGGACGACCACCGCCTTTCTCCGGCCGCCCACCCGCACCCGATTGACCATCTCACCCACACACTGCAAAACCAGTCCCGGCCCGTGCCAGTGCGAGTCCAACTTAGGACTCCGCCTCTTTTTCTGGGAGGGGCAGTAAACTCAGATGCAATCCTTGGCTTGGAAGTCCCGGCCAAGGCTTCACAAGTCATAAGTGCGTTTTTGCTTGACAGTGGCCCCCACTTGGTTCTCTTGCACCAGAGCGTGGACCACCCGGAGCCGCTCCCGCAACCGCTGAGCATAGTCCAGCCTGGGTGGTCCAACAAGTTCAGGTTCTGGGGGGGCCCAAACGCCAGGTCCACTTCTGCCCCGAACCGGCAGAAGAACTCTTCGAGCAACTTTGTTGTGACCGTTTCCGCGCTCTGGTTGGCAATCGGGTACGCCTCAGGCCACTTCGTGAAATAGTCCATGGCCACGAGGGCATACCGCTTGCCGGCCTCCGAGCGGGGAAACGGTCCTAATACGTCGACCCCTAGTTTTTCCATGGGCGCCCCCACCACGTATGTCTGCATAGGCATGCGCAACTGTCCCCCGGGCCGCTTTTTCACGGTGCACACATCGCAGCGGTGAACATGGACCTGTACATCGCGCTGGCACACCGGCCAGTAGAATTTTGCTCTCAGCCGTGCTAGTGTTTTCGTGCTAGGGTTAAGCTCTCCCACTGGGACCGGTAAACCTTAAATTCGGTCTCAGCGGCTGTGATTTCTTCCCACGCCGGTCGACGCCCCTCTGCGAGCCACCCCCGGACCCGCCCAATAACGGAATTGCTTTCTTGCACGCGCCGTAAGCTGTCCTCCTCAATTTTGTGGTCCAATTGGACTGTTTCCACCACCCGCGACTCGCCGCTCAGTTCCTTTTCTTCAGCCCACGCACAGTGTCAGCATGCTCCTATCTCACACTGCCGGCGTGACAGCTTTTGACAGCAGCAAGCAGCTCCCTTCGCGTTACGCAGTAGTTGCACTCCGGTTTGCTCAGAGCACAGCTATAATACGCCACTACGCCCTCTCCCTTTTGGGACAGTACCGCGCCAATGCCTCTGTCGCTCGCGTCTGTGTCGACCACAAACTGCTTGGTGAGATCCGGGCTTGTCAGCACCGATGCGTCCACCAACGCTTTACACAGCTGGTCAAATGCTTCGTCACATTCCTCTGTCCAGTTAAACGCCTCTCCCTTCTCTGTCAGCCGTTGTAGAGGTCTTTTCGCCGCCGTGAACCCCCGCACAAAGCGCCTATAATAGGAGGCGAGCCCCAAAAAGCTCCTTACCTCTTTCACGCTGCGTGGGGTGGGCCAATCGTGCACCGCCGCTACTTTTTCTGGGTCCATCGCTACCCCTTCGCCACTAAAATACATGCCCCAAGAAGGCCACTTTCTGGCAGAAATACGCACACTTCTTGGGGTTTAGTTTAGTCCTGCCGCTCGAATCGCCCCCAGCACTTCTCGCAGGTTTTCAACCACCTCCGTGAACGTCTTTGCATGGACCAACAGGTCATCAAGATAGACCATGCATTTGCTTCATGGTATTCGCCCTAACACACGTTCCATTAGTCGTTTGAAGGTGGCAGGGCTGTTACAAAAACCGAACGGCATGACTTTGAATTGCCAGAGGCCATGCCAAATTGTGAATGCAGTTTTTGGTTTAGCGTCAGCGGCTAACTCTACCTGCCAAAAGTTTCTAAGGTCTAGCGACGTGAACCACCTCGACCCCGCTACTGCGTCTAATGTGTCGTCTATTCTCGGCAAAGGGTAAGAGTCCTTGGTGGTTACCTGGTTCAGGCGCCAGTAGTCCACACAGAATCTCCAGTTGTTATCCTTTTTCTGACCAGCATGGCTGGGGCCGCCCACGGGCTGTTGGAGGGCTCAATCACGCCAGCCGCGGCCATCTCCTGGACCTTTTGCTCCGCTGCCTGCTGTTTATCCAAAGAGAGACGGTGCGGTCGCAGACGGATCGGGACAGCGCTGGCTGTTTCTATGCGATGCTGCACGAGCCCCGTCCGCGTACACTCCTCATCCTTCGCCACGGACAAATCCTTGTTCTGGGCGAGGAGTAGTTCCAAGTCCGCCCACTGCGCCTCGTCCAGCCCCTCGCTGTCTCTCTTGTGCAGCTCCTCCACCGCCTGCTGCGTTTTGTCAGGCAGTTGCGACGCTTGCTTCCCCGCTCTCACCTCGGCCTCTACCTCGCTGTTTCTTCGCTACGCCATGAGCCCTTTGACCTCGGCCCCGTACAGTCGGCCCGCTCCGGCATCCCCCGTTGCCCTCAGCTTGACCAACGCGTCCATCCTGAGGATGCACTCCTCAATCACATCCACCAACCACACCTCCTGCTTCATCTCCTCCCCTTGGACGGTGAGCATCAGCAGTCGCATTCCTCTCATCACGGCTTTGTTGCCTGTCACCGTCGAGAGCCTCATGTCTGTTGTTTCACAACTGGGGCGGGCTCGGATGCTGTGTCTGTGGTAGGACCCCGGCGTGGATTATTCGACCGCACACTCGACACGGAGTCCCTCTGGGTCTCCCAGCAACTCCACACACAGTTCTTTTCCGTCTAGAGGGGCTTGGGGAAGAACGGACGGTGCAGCCCTCCTTGCTCCGCCCGCTGGGCATTTCCCTGCAGCTTGGTCTTTTCTCCAGCCGGTGGCTCGCTGCAGTATCGGGCGATGTGCCCCGCTCGGCCGCAATGGTAGCACAGTCTCGCCTCTGGAGGTTTCTCGCTGGTCGTGCAGCTCTTTTCTGTTGAACTGCGTTAGCTTGACTGTCTTTCTGGGGGTTTCCTTATCCTCCCTCTGTTCTCCCTGCTCCCCATACTCTCGCCTTGGCGTGCTGCCACGACCCTCTCTCCGCTGGACAACACTAGGTCCACCTGGGGGCCACAGCTCTTTTTGGATGTGTGCCCGACCACCTCCACGAGCTCCAGCTCTTCCTCTGGCTCCACCTCTCCCCGAAGCGTGCATCCATCCCACTTCCCGACACCACTGTGGCGAGCCATGGAAGAAGTGAAGACGAGAGCTGGTTCAAACATTTTCTGGCTTCTTTATTTTTGCTTTTTCAGGAACAGCACGCACACACACATCTCATAACTCCCAAACTAACTGCGCAAGCACTGCCCCTCTCTCTTATACAGTGTTGGGGTTAGTTACTCAAAAAAGTAATATATTACATATTACATATTACTGTCACGGCACGGGCCCTATGGCCCACAACCGGAGCTACCTGGAATGTACCGGAGACCAGACCAGAGATCCATGCACAGAGCCATGTTTATTTAGAAACAAAACGATGGCACGTGGGCCAGGAACCAGAAACAAAAAGGCACAATCAGAAACTCTCACAGGAGCTCTAAAGTGATGGACAGACCCCGACCACAGACAGACACAGACCTTAAATACAGAGACATCAGGATCACAGGAATACAGAACAGCTGAACATGGGAAGAC
>JBBPDH010000124.1:6252473-6264379 GCA_037974565.1 Clupeocharax schoutedeni
TTAACCCATTCACCAAGTGAAGCAGGGGGCAGCCAGGAACACGGCGCCCGGGGAGCAGTGTGTGGGGACGGTACCTCGCTCAGTGTACTTCAGCGGGATCGAACCGGGACTTTCTGGTCGTAGGCCGGATGCCTTAACCACTAGGCCACCCAACTGCCCTAGTTTGCGAAAACCTTTGGATGAAAGGAGAGGTGCATACATTGCATACTGAAGTGATTCACCAATCAATTCTCAAGGATTTGTGGAATGGAGGGGAGTATATTTGTATGTGTAGTATAAAACAATTACACATACATACACACATACATACACACACTGATAGAGACTGTAGTGCTTCAGGGGCAGAAGTGACTTTAACATGATTCTAATATAAGACAGACAGACAGACAAAACGGTCTATATTCCTACGAGATTCCTGACACATGCAAGGAGTGAAGGCTAGCCCAATGTCACAGAAATTACAGGACTGGCAGGGTGTTAGCGTTATGTAGTCATTAGTACCTAAAAGTGAAAGTGACCATTCTGTCATACATGAACACACCACAGCATGACCAGCACAAAATTCTTCCTCTGCATTTAACCCAATCACCAAGTGAAGCAGCCAGGAACACAGCACCAGGGGAGCAGTGTGTGGGGATGGTATCTTGCTCGAAGTACCGCAGTGTTGCTTAGCAGTCTTGGGAATTGAACTCACAACTACCTGATTGCAGGGCGAATGTGCTAACCACTAGGCCACTAGCTGCCCCAGCTGGTCTAATGAACGACAACCGGTGAACCAGTAGCAGAGTAATGGACACTCATTTATGCACATTAACTACAAAGGCTGTCCTGTCCCACCAAAGATATACTTCATTACAGGTTGCTGAAAAAGTTGATAGTAGCTATAATGGGAAAGTGTCAGAATAATATTTGCTTACTGCATATAGGTCTATGTTGCTGTACCACAGTGTCCATGTTGATCCCCTGATCTACAATAAATATGTGAGCATCAGCTGTCTCCAAATTTCCACACAGTTACACTTGACAAAAAATGATCCATGTAGAAGCTGAAAGTGATTCTTCTATAAAATCACTCCAAATAATATTTTTGGGTTCAATAATCATCTTTCTTTGTATTTTTTTTGTGTACATTTTAGTGCATTTAGGTTGTGAGCCATTGTGTATGAGTAGATACTGTTTTAATGAACTGAGCTGATATTTGTTTATGCTACATTGCTATAAGTAGATGGACTTCCGATCCTAGTCATAGTGGTATAATGCTTGATATTTGGTGTCCTGCTGAGTTTATATTGACTGATTACAGCTCATCTTAACAGCTGAGGCTGTTGATTCCTGCTGGGTGAGAGGTTGCTGCTCGGCATGTGACTGTAGGCTCTCAGGGAAGTGCGCTGGATTAGAGAAACCTAGGGGTTGGAGCTTAAACTCCAGGTGAGATGCTTTAGACATGACTTAGTGGTGAAGCACTGTAAATAAGGCTTATGGGGCTTTTGGTATTCTCATGGAGTTTGGCTTACTGCTTGTGAAGTTTGTGTAAACTAGAGAGAGAGAGAGAGCAGGAGAGAGACATATTTATTAAGAGGAGGACATTTCAATCTGATAGAACAGTCCCCTACATCGTTCTCCTTATTTTTTTACCGAATGCAATAAAAAAATTGTTTTATATGTGTTTTATAGTGAAACACACTCCATCCCCTATTCTCTTTAACAAAGTTATTGTTTGGCTGCCCAAAATATAAGCCATGGAAAGCCCTTGCAATATTCCAGTGGCCCTGAAAGTCCTGTGAACCACCAAAAGAGCTGCCATTTTAAGCTTGAAAAAAATGAGGTTTTGACTGGATGTCACACTGAGTAAGTTCTGATGACTATTTTTCCTCACTCAGCCTTAAGTTGATGGTATGGGAGGAATAAATAAAGCATGAAATTACACATGAAAAAAGTATTACCTGCATCTGATGTCCAAGGCACTAACTTCAGTTTGGTCATCCACACATTCTGATGTCTCGTAGAGACTGACGGTCCCATGGAAACTTCAACATAAATCAAAAATGATTAAAAAAGATTCTCTTCCTACCATCTCATCCTGTTAAAATCATCTGCCATGCCACACGCTTCATCACCCTTTAGAAAACTTGCTGATCTGTGATGGAGGAATATCTCAGAAATGCCCTAGTTTTCAGAAAGGAATACATTCCATACATACACCACATCCTTTATTCTAGATAGTGTGCTCTTTATTCTATTTATTTGTCCTAGGTTCTGAGTTCTTCTTATCACTAACACAGAGTATTATTATTTTACAAATGAAAAATATCAGGCCATTAATGTATTCATATTGTGACAATGGCAAGGAAGAGTCACTTGGATTAGAGAAGGGTCTTAGATTAGAAATGCTCTTCATTTGCACCATGTTTATTTGAAATGCTAGCTGAAAGCTAGGGTTATCTTTAGCCACTAGTCTAAAGTAAGGGCCATCTTGTCCATATAGACAAACTACATGTTCTCTTGTGTCCACTCCATCCCCCCACCCACTGAAACATGCACAAAAACTTAAGTGCCTACCCCATAACATAAAAAACTGTACACGTATGAGTAAATCAGTCTCGTATCATACTTTCAGCTAAAAAACACTTTAACAAACATACTGTTATAGAAAGTATTTGTGATTTCTGCAGTTGAAACAAATAAGACCATTATACATTTTATTCTACATGCTTGGGTTCTACAGTTTCTTGTTTTTATAACATCTTGTCATCATCAGCGTGATAAAAAAAAACACCTAGGGCCCTGTGTGAACACACTTAACACATGCAGAAGAAGTCACTGCTGATTTATCAACAGTCGCACAGGAACCTTTTGCACATGTATATGTGATGACCTGAGCTGCAGGGTTTGGCCCACCTGACCTCTTGTACATGCATTTTAAAGAGTGGCACTGTTTAGGTGCCAAAATAGGGCTGGAAGCTATATCAGCAACAACCTGGTGTGATTTCCTAATGCGTACGCTCATTAGAAATGTTCTTTATTGAGAGGTTTTGCAATATGTTTACACATGCTGTAAGATATTTTATACATATTGTAAGATAAGATCTCATCTTGGGCCTTCCAGATAGAGCTATGATATCTAATCAATCTAAACTAATCTTGTCTAATCTTCTGGTTCTTCTTAACTTCTTAACTTTCAAATCATAAAACTGCCATGAAATGTTATGAAGAACAATAAGGCATTTGAAATGTGTCAAAAATAATGAATGGAGTTTTAAAGCATCAAGACGTTATCATTTCAGAACTGAAATTCTGAAAATGCTGTTAACAGAGAATTGCAGATGATGTTTGATCATTTACTATTTTTCTAAATGTAAACATTAAAATTTTCCAAGCCATTTTACATTTTTGTCACGATCATAACAAGAATGAACTGGTTTGTTGACCAAAATTGTTGCAAGCCCAAACGCGGATGGCATGAGAAAGCTGGTAAGCCACGCTTTTTAGTCTAAGAACGCTCCAGTAGGAGTAAGTATTCGCAAACAAATGAACCCGCGTTCCCACAAACACTCACAGAGTAGGAACAGAACCGCTCCAGAGAGCAGATTTACTCACGATACTGTGAATAAAGGGCTGTAGGGAACACGTGGAACATGAAGCACGTAACTACAATGTCTGTGTGTCATACGTTACCTGCTTCCCACTTATATACCTGTGCCGATTGACCCTGCGTGACCTGGGGTCCGTGACAATTTTCTTCACCAAGACTCCAGCAAAGATTATATACATGGCTTTGACAAATATAAGGGGTCCTTGAGTTACAATACAGAGCTGTTCTTTTGACAATGATGTTTTGGTGCTAGTAAAAACACACCCTAGTCACTACCCTATCCTAATACAGTTGTAGAATCATAAACACACAACTAAGCCAAAGAAAAAGGAAGACTTCCTCATTTGCTGCATTACTGCAAATTGTAATCATTGTACATAGCTACATATATTGTTTTAAATTGTTTATAATGGGAAAATAATAAAAATAATCATGTTTATTCCTTAACTAGCAGGCATACGCCGCTATAATTAACCAAAAAAATTGCCTCTCTAGCAAAGAAGTTTACCTACAAATGCTCAATGCCGTTCAGTCTTACCAGCACATATTCCAGTTTCAAAGAGTATATTTAATCAACAGCATTTTAAAGAAAGAATTATTTACATTGTGGAATTTTACTTAAAGCTCTTGAACTTCTGTACATTTCATAATGGAGAGAGGATATAAAGCAGACTAGATCTAAGAACAAATCTCCAAGGAGGACAGTCCGTATGGACAGGCAGGCAGAACTTCTTCAGACATGTTTGGAGCTGGCGGGAGCAGTATCCTCTCTATTCTTTTCTAAAGTTAAATTTCCTCATCAATTGATCTCAAGCATCTGGTACAATAATAAAAGACTAATCAAATGCCTATTATTTAATTTAGAAGAATTTGCAATGCTATCCAAAAGATACATGGGCAACCAGCAGTCTGATGGTATTTGGACAATCATCTCTCCACTGGACTGTTTGCCAGTTTCCACCCTTTGAATATTTTGGAAACAGGATTTTTCATCTTTTTCAAGCTGCTGCATACACAACATCTTAGACATAAGTTGGCAGATGCCCAGGATTGGGCAGCACAGATGTAGATCAACAGGAGATAGGAACAAAGCCATTCTCTCCACCCAGAGAGCAGCAGGGACAACGGCTGCTTAGACCCAGGGCCATACACAGCATCATTGGGTCCCAGCAATAGGACCTAGCACAAAATTTGAGATAAGCCTGCTGAATGAAAACTCTCCAGTTCAGCAGCAATGGACACACCTGCAGATAAAGTGAAGGTTTTGAGGAATATTGTGCTTTATCAGTACAGGGGTCCTTGATTTATGACGCAGATTTTTTCAGTGATGTAACACACCCAAGTCTTTCCTAGAACCAAAACATAAAAGCATAAGCATAGAAAAAGGAAAATGACATAAGTATACTTTACTTGTAGCTCTGTAGTATTCTACAGTAGTAATAATGACAAATAAGTGTAAAGACACTTGCACTTTTAACAGTCCAACATGGCACAGGTAAGTGTACTGGGTGATGCCAACTCCCTCACTCATCCGTCGTGTTACTGCATATTCCTCCGCTGTGTACAACTAAACTAGTTCGCCCATGTAGTCCGTAAGTACGACACTAACAGTCACAACGCTCACATTTCGTTTTTTAAAAAGTTTTATAGGAGTGAGCATCGTAGACTCGAAACATCGAAAATGTCGAGACTGTCGTAACCCGAGGACCCCCTGTACATAGCAACACAATGTCCTCTTATATGTGTGTGAGGTCATAAGGCAAGGACACATACAAAATTCTCACAAGTTTCAACAACAGAGTTTATGTCAGGGAACGGTAGCGGCGAGTGTCAATCAAAGAAAATTAAAGCAGATGTTCCTCTGCCATAATCCCCAACTGAGAGCTTGTGGTAGGAGTCAGATACAGACACTGGAAATGCACTTACCTCGAAAAAGCTTATGCCACTGCTTCATTGGCTCTCCCTGCTCTGCTCTGCTAATTAGCTCTTAAACATCTTCTCTCACACAAACATGCATTTTTGCTTCTGCAACTTATAATGCAGAAGGAAAAATGAATCTGAATAACCCAAACACTGAGGCCACCCATCTTTGAGTGGAAAAACAGTTCCATAATAATTGCACCCACATATATTGACTAAGATTGAGACAGACACTCTCTGTCCTGAAAAAGTTATATTCTCAGCCTAAGGCATGAGAAGAGTCTTTATTTTAATGTACCATTATCGTTAACGAGCATGCATTACATGTGACACTTTCAGAGAATAGATTTTGGCATTTGGCTTAAATGTGTTTTGAGCCTCCAAGCTCAATGTTACTGGGGTTATTTACTGAAATAACCAGGCTTGGATTTATAATCTCTGAGCAGGTAGAAAGCATGTAAAATGGTGCTATCTTGAGGTTTTCTAAATCTAGAAGGCAAGTGTAATATGAGGAAGTTAGAGGCTGCTAGACGCAAGTGTAAAACAGCTTGGTTTGGAGTGTTTCCCCCACAGGATATCATCAAAGTACAGGGTCACACTAGGTCTGCTATGACTAATAGCTGGGAAAATGGGTGAAGTCTGAACACAGAATTCAGAGACAAAGAACATGTCTGGGTTTGTATTGAGGCACAGGCAGGATTTTACAGCCAAAAAAAAAAAAAAAAATCAAACAGTATAGTACATACAGCAGTATTTATGAATGTACTGACTAAATAGACATATGCAAAACTGAGAGAATTAGATGCCATGAAGAACCAGCCAAAAACTAAGTCTGAAATGTTTTGGAAGCTCTGAAGTGAGGCCTCCAAAAACCCAGTCATGTCTGGTACAATGTGTCCTTTTATGTTCATAACGACTCCCAAATTGGTCTTTGACTATTCCTGCCCTGCACATGTTGATCCTTATTCTGTCCAAACAATCAGTTTGTTAACTGTCCATTTCCGGGTTAAATCTGAGGTTTAAGATCAAGAAAAAACTCAAATGTAAAGTGAAGTTGAACTCCAGGAACAGTATTAAGCCTAAAGCAAAGCTTCTCAATTTGGTTGTTGGGGTCACCAAGACATGAAGGTTTTTGCTTGAACATAAGTCCAAACCAATCTGAACCATAAATGCAGTGTTGTTAATGGTTCATTTTACACTGCATCATTCTGTCAGTACATCTTACACAATACATGTTTATTTCCTGCTTTAAATGTAAGATATAAGGGAACAATTATTTTCAAATGTTTGCCTCAACAGCTGTTTTAATATTTCTAAATCTAAAATGTTTTGGAAGGAAAGCCCAAGCAGCCTCAGAACAGCAATATTCACCAGTACCATTGCTTCACGTTTGTTCCACTGTTTTTGCTATTTTCTACAAGCATCTCTAGAGTCTCATCCTAACACCATGAACGACCTGAAAGGACCAGGAACATAGCGCCCGGGGGATGTAGTGCAAGGACAGTACCTTGCTCAAGGGTATCTCAGAGGTGCTTTGCAATATTGGGAATCGAACCCATGACTTCCTGATCACAGGACTAATGCCATAACCAATAGGAAGGAGATCCCACTTCGCTTCCAGAAGTCTTGTGGAATTCATGCCTTGACGGATCACAGGTTTGGTGGCACAAGGGGAACTTACACAATCTTTGGAAGCTGGTTTTAATGTAATGACTGGCTGATGTATTTTTGATGAACAGCAGACAAAGTACAGTTAGATCAGAGTTGCATATCATGACTGTTTCCAACTTGTAGTTTTCTGTTTACTCTTTTTTTTATTGCCCAGACAATTACAAAGAGACTCATGATTCCAGCAGATAATGACTGTATGGCCTGAGGCCAAGAGAGAATCTCCACAGTAAGCTCATACAGCAAGGGCAAACTAAGAGTGTGTGTATGTGTGCGTACTCCTGTCCAGCCTCTCAAATCAATATTGCCTAATGGTAGCCTGCAGATCTTCAATAATTAGTGAGAAACAGACAGAAAGCAAGAGATCCCCCAAGATAGGTGCTATGCTGTGGTTTCACCCTTACATTTAATACGATTTTAGCCAAAACTCCATCTCTTCCACATTAAAGTTAATTTCTACTTTATACCCGATCATTCATTCAACTGTTTCAGTTTGGGAGGACTTTATAGTCATCTAAACCCATCAGATGATATTTTTTAAATGTAAAGGAGTATGCAAATAATCTAATTTTCCTCTTTATCTTGTTCTCAGAGTCAATTTCTTCCTCACTGTGCCTGAACTCCACCTGTTCTTTCTTCAGACTCAGCTCATAAACACTGACTGGTCATGTGGGATTTAATAGTCTTTGCATCATTAGGACTGCGGTGCTTTGGTCTCCCTGTGTTACTGCCCTGCTAAAGGACTACGATGGTGAGCAAGGATAGTGAACAATGGTTATTGATTGAGAGATGGAAGAATGGTGGGAGTTCCCAATGACTGACAGGAAATGGAGAGTATGAAAAATAGAATGACAGGTGACATATAACACTCTGACAACATGAAACCTACCTTCTCTCTCTCTTTTTCCTTCGTGTTCCTCACCACCCTTTCCTTAGCAAATCCTTTCTTGCCTGATGTTTTAGTCTTTCTTTTTATCTTTCCTTCTAGTCTCTTTCCAGTCTCCTCTAGACTCCAGTCCTCTCTACTGGAAAGCCTGTGTTTTTAAAGAGTCCTGTCTCCTCCCTTAATGCCGTTCACCTGCTTGCTTCAAGGGATTAGCCCCCTGCTAGGCCCTGGGTCTGTGCGGGTGCTCCACCCCCCATTGCCCCACTCAGACACACAGAATACTCGTAACTTAGAAACTAAAGGATGTAAACAGAAATATCCATTGGATACCACAAATGCGTTTGATACTGACAAGCGAATGTATTTTCAGAAATCCACATAATAGAATCCACATCACAGGTGTTGAAAGACAGATAAAAAATACTTAGGCACAAATAAGTCCAACCTAAAGATGTACCACCAAATCTCATGCACATCATATTTTCCTTTATATGACAGTACATATAAAAGACTTACATATAAAATTCTTCCCTGAACCTTCTCATTTGAAACAGCTTTGTTTCATTCTTCACAGTTATCTTCCTCCCCAGAGTAAAATGGAATATAATGCAATATGCAGCCCATTAGGTACAAAGATTATACTGGTATCTTTTCCAGCAAGTTGCATTTTTGTAGGTGTTCTTCTCCCTTTCCTGACCCCCCCTTTCCTCCTTTCATCACTTTTCGGTGTCTGCTTGATAGAAGGAACTGAAACTGAATTTTAAAACTCGGCTGGATAAAAAAAACAAGAACATGTAAGATGATAGTACGTACTTCTAGGACAGTCTAACACACATGCACACACACACACACATACACTCACATTTATGCAGATTGACATTCACATGCATAGACTTTGAGTTTAGTTCTTTAGTTCTATTTATTTGACAGAGGTACTAAGGATACACATTTTTGCCTGCCGTGCAACACATGTAATGCATATGCAGGGTTTTTAGCTGAAGCTAATTTGTGGCTTCTTTTTAAAATAAGCTTATGTAAATCGTTTCAAATTTAGCTACAGTGAACGGACTTAGTACAGTAGGTTTACTTAATAGTTCAAACATTCTTCCTTCAGCAGTGTGTATCCATGTCACAAACTCTCTCCCCTCTCTCTCTCTCTCTCTCTCTCTCTCTCTCTCTCTTTCTCTTCTGCTCTATCTCTCTACTTCTTTCTCTTTCTCTCTCTCCTCCCTGCTGAGCAGTGAGAACTCATTAAGATGAGCATAGTACTTGGGTTTCGTGTGTGCTCTTTCCTCTTTTGTAATCAAAGAGTATGTTTGAGGGAACATGTTAGATTTTAGACGATAACCCTTAAGTATTTGATCCCCGTCCCTCTGTCGAAGTATATGTTGTGGTTGCGTGTATGTTTGCCTGTGTGTTTGTGTTTGTTTGTTAATTTATCTCTTTGGGAGGACTAAATACACTACTCACAATAAGTTAGGAATATCGTGAGATACTTAGTGGATGTCACACATACGGAGTTTGTTTCACTTCAGACATTTTTGGGATAGGGAGGCAATTGTATTGGGGTGATAGACACATGTCATGAAGAAGCGAAATGTGTTGGAATTGTACTGTTTTACCACAAAGTCAACATTTTTTTAGCAAAAAATAATAGAGCAGAAGGATTCTGATTACTGTTAGGATTGTGTTTACACAGTTAATGCGTTATTGGAAATGTTTCATAAATATAGTAGTATCAATGCAATTGTGTGTGTCTGTGTGTGTGTGTGTGTGTGTGTGTGAGTGGTAGCTTTGTCAAAAAAACAAACCATATACATATACATTTGTGCCCGTCCCTTCATCCCTTGTGGTTAGGCGCTTTATTGCTCTTGTTTTTCTTCTTCACTGTCCAATAACAACATGCTGGGCTAAAAGAGCACATGGTCATATAATGAAAAACAGCAGAGCTGTCAAGATAGACATAAATAATGACCTTTATCTGATTTCCATCAAATGAACGCTGGGGCCTGAGATTACTATCGATTCCAGTATTCATATGGCTGTAAATGCTAAAATGAAAGGCCAACAGAGCTCGGTGTATTTGTATAGATAAGAAAGTGTTTCATTGACATTGTGATTTTGTGATTTATTAGTTATAAGATTTGAATTCTAAGGTAAATTCACTGTCTGGGTTGCTATAAGACACACAAACCTAGACCTAAAACTACAAATGCAAGGCCTGTTATAAGAAGATTACTTTTAGTTATTCTGCAGTTACTATTTTGAGATATTTGTAATAAATAAAGAGAATCATGTACATATAAATGTGTGATCAGAATACTAGGCAATTGCAAATAAATGTTCTTAAGTGGCTATAGACAATCTTTAGCTAGTATAGAATATGCATTGTGCGGAGGTTCTTTGAACTTCAGAAAGGTTCTTCACATTTCTCATTAAAAAATGATCTCTAAAAGATAATTCACAAGACTGGTGAATTTAAGGAAGCAACCGTGTTTTTTTTTCAATGGAATTGGTTCACACAATCTTTTGTGCCACTTTCATTTTTAAGAGTGTTGGTTTAGCAGACCTTGCATCGCTCAATGGCCTCAGAGAAGCCCAGAAGGTTTATCTGACTCACTGAAGGTTTGAAAAAAAGCTGGGGTGAAGCATCACAGGGTCCATGAGCTCTAGGACTTAAAATATTTATAGCTGAACCTTAAAGTACTCTGCAAGCCACCTATATTCTGCATTTCAGTAGTATGTTTTACATTTGCTACTACAAATCAGTCATATCAGTTCATCTAAAAATATGTCTTGGCTTTCCCATCCATGGCTTAGCAGATCCCATCCTGTCTGAACTCTTAATCAGTGTAAACCAGCCTGACCACATTTGCTGATTGCCATGGATAGTCTGTCTGCTGTCACTACTCATTGCACAGCATGTGCACTTTTATGCCATCTGACAAGTGAAAGATCTGGTTCTAGTACCAATCAGCCAACCAAGAGCCCGTTAGCCTGAAGAAATGATGAACATAAGAAGCGCTTTAGAGAACACTAATACTGTAGATCAATGTAGCTCCAGCTCATGTAGTTTCTGATTACCAGTACAAACAGCCTTGCTAATTTTAGCCTTGCTTTTATTTACAATTAGAAGGTAGTTTTACCACCCAACCCGCACAAATAAAAACACAAACAGACAAGCATGCAATATTTTCGAACCTTTATTCACAGAAAAACTGTTAGACGTGGTGGGGATAACAGTCTGGTACAACAACATTGTTGCCAAGTCAAGTAAGGGTTCAATGTCAGCGATATACACAGTATGCAGACAAATGAAACAAGGAATGCATGATTAAGGAAAACAGCAATAAATAGCAGCATCATGATTAGAATAAAAATGTACAGTACATAAATAAATACAGGGCATTTACAGAAGCATTAGTTATTCAGTTCTGAATTAGGAGACAGATAACCTTGCATTTCTAAACTCAAGGTTATCAGTCAAGGTTATGAGTTTTGGTAATGAAGACTTGGGAGTGGAAGGGGTTTGTGGAGTCAACCACATTGCTGTTGGCTTTGCGCATGCAGTGTCTGGTGTAAATGTCTGCAACAGAGGGGAGAGGGACTGATAACTCCCTGATAATGTCTGCAGTCCTTGCTATCCTCTAAAAGATTCAATCTGACGCGGCACAATTGTCATACCTTTATAACTCCGAGTAAGGGAAGAGCAGGTATATAATTCTGTAGTATTGTATTTTTCTGTACATAAGATTTAGATTATTTAATTTATATAGTACATACATATGTATATTCACACATATATCCATATTTATAAACAGAGCAAATATATATAGTACT
>JBBPDH010000124.1:6306743-6319348 GCA_037974565.1 Clupeocharax schoutedeni
AGAACATGGTTGTTGTTCAATAATAAAATTATTCCTCAAAAATACAACTTGCCTAATAATTCTGCACTCCCTGTAGACCCACACTAACCATGCCCACCCCAGTTTACATTCTGCTCTGCACTGAGATAGTTGTAGAGATACATCGCATGTTCAGAGACTTTTTTTCCAACATGTCTAATGTATCAATTTAGAAATCAAGTAAGCAAATAATCATAATATTGTATTTAATTATTATATTAGAAATGAACAATATACTTGATTTCTGCTACTTATCACAAACCTAACTATGCTATAATTATGCCATGGTGTTCAGTAATATAACATGAAAATTTTAATGTGTGCTGTCATTCTAGAGTACTCTTGTTTGCCATCAAATATCTCACTATCCATTCCAGCACTGACACTTACTGAAGAACATGACATGACTGGTAACTTTATGGTAACTTTACTAAGTTAACTTTAATCTAAGTTAATCAGAATCACAATCAGAAAACTTTATTTATCCTGGAGGAAATTGTTCAAATAGAAAGGATATTTATTAGAAGTACAGTGTTTGAGTGTTTCTATATATTCTTTAATCATTAGAATTCTCCACTGTGATCAATAATTAACTCTGATTAAATGTTATTACTAATGACACATTCATGTTTTGTAGCACGACTATGTAAAGTATTGCTGAATGCCATGTTAAAACTTCTACAGTCCTGTTCTACTACTTTTGTAAAAGTGTGTTTTAGTTTGATGAGAAAATTGTAAACATATCATTATATTCTATTAGCTTAGCATTAATTGTACGTTCTCACTTTCTCAAACAACGGCACAGTTTGTATAAGAACAAACACGGCACGGGATCAAAACAATACTAGATGGATAAATCTGTTGAAAGATTTATTTTATTCATGAAAGATTTACTTAGTGCAGATTGCACAATGAAATCATAAAACGTGGAGTTCGTTTTGGTCGTTGTTCAAATCCGACAGAGCACTGGCCATTTAATTTCCCTCCTGCCTCATAGATACCACATTTAATCTGTAACTCCTCATTCTGCCCTCACTCATCTCCTTTACCACCTCTAGTTTAATGATGTTATATTCTAAGGTAATATCATATTCTCAAGAACACTATCAAACTTTATTTATTGAGTTTTAAGGCAAACTTGGCCATTTTGTCAGATATATCTAGCGTAAAGGTGCATTCGCCCTAGTAATACTGCTGAACCTGATACACTCAAGCCAGCACCACACATAATACCCCACTATCTTGTTGGAAACACTGGGCCATCACTCACATAATATCCAGTCAGTGGTGGTTCACTAGTGCAATGTACTGATCATTAAATAGTACATAAACTAAATAAGTTATTAAAATGACTAAAAATCTAAATGTACAATTAAACAAAGTGTACTTGTCATAATCCTTGTCATGCAAAATTACATTTGCTCAGATTAGATGTAAGTTTGTCTGACTAGTTTGTGAATGTATAAAAAATATTGGTAGTTTTATAAAAAAAACATCTTTATCATGACAGTTTTATCTTTAACAAAATCGATGAATGTCTTTAAAATGGGCAGCCAGTAGCCTAGCGGTTAAGGCTTTCGCCCTGTGATCAGAAAGACCGGGTTTGATTCCCAAGACCGCTAGGCACCGCTGAGGTACCCTGAGCAAGGTACAGTCTCCACACACTGCTCTCCGGGTGGCGTGTTCGTAGCTGCCCCCTGCTTCACTTGGTGAATGAGTTAAATGCAAAGGAAGAATTTTGTGTTCTTCACACTGTGTGCTGTGGTGTGTTCACGTATGACAGAATGATCACTTTCACTAAAACAAAACTGATCCTAAAGTCATGTCCAGTGACCCAGTGACATTCATCACCCAGTGACATTCAACACTTGTAACTAGTTTCTAGTGGAGCAGCTAATTGTACTAAATGAAAATATATTGACCAAAAAGCCTTTGGTTATTAAGGCTCCTTCTATTAATATGCTCTAAATGAAATCAGCACATAGAAAACAATAAATCATGTTTTTTTTGTAGCCTGTGGTCATACATTCCAAAACAAATGACATTCTGCGTTCAAGATTCTGTTGGAGCTGTTGGGTCACACATGGAAGTGTCAATAATTCAATCACACAAGAAAGGCTAAGGCAAAGCTCTGTAATTGAAAAGGCTTGGCTGCATCGATCTGTCCACACCTTGTGAGATTAGAAGCATGTTGAAAGCAGAGCTCAGGAGACCTGCAGTCATGTTTAGCCCTTGGCCATCCTTGATTACTCTATCATAGTCTTGAGGGAAAAAAGTTGGTTTGGGAGTAAAAAATAAACTATGAACAAGGCTGGACAGAGGTCGGACAGAGAGGATTTGCAAAAAGACAATATGTAGATCAATAACTGAGACAGACTGGTTTAAGTCATTAGAATCCAAAAGACAAGGAATCAATAAGCAATAGATTTATGATACAATGTTTCCCTGGGTTTCTTGTTCTTAGGGACAAGTTTTACATTGCATAATGTTCACATATGGAGGTGAAAAACATAAATTGAGGCTGAATATGCTTTGCCAACTGAATGAGGTGATATAAAGAATCTAATGGAAAGAAAAGCAGGGGTGGTGATGGCTTAGTGGTAGGATACTTGCCTCTAGACCAAGAGGTCATAAGTTCGAATACTACCTTCAGCACCACCACTGGGTCCCTGAACAAGACCCTTAACCCCTAGTTAGGGAATGGAAGTCGCTTTGGATAAAAGCGTCTGATACATGATGTAAATGCAACATTAGAGCCCTGAAAAGTAAAGTCAGGGTGAAATTCTTGACCTTGTACTTTTAGCCACTGTAACTCACTCTCTCTCTATAACAGAATATTGAATATTGCTAACACCCATTGATGCAGTTCTAGCAACACTGCTGACTACAAGGTGTCACTAAGTTTGCTTAGCGATCCTCTAGAGATACAGCTGACAGATAAAGACAGATAAAAGAAACAAGGTGTAGTCAAATAAAATACTAGCAAACAACATGGTGCAACAAATCAAAGCAGTGACAAAGAAACAATGACAAGTACGTATGCAATAAAACATCAGAAAAGGACACAGACGGAGCCTGCCAAATATTTTATGTGACCGCATGAAGAGAAAGTATAATTCAACACCATTTTTTAAGATTTATGTTTGGAATATAAATAAGGCTTTATATGAGGGTGATGTACAATTAAGTATTTCAAATGAGTTTTACAGTTATTTCTGCATTATGTAATCATATAATCACTTTTAAATGAATCAGGCAGCCAGTGGATTAATGTTAAAACAACTGAAATATAGTCAGAAAGGGTGAGCGCTGTTGGTATCTGAGTCTACCAACAATCTCTTACAAAAGGGTGTGCAGAATGTAGTTATTTTAAGATAGTTTTAGTTTTCTTTAGGGCCACAGACAGTGTACACAGACCCCACACCCGTCTCTTTTTAGACCAATAGAGCAGGAATGGTCACCTCTAGTTCCAGAGAAGCACAACACTGCAGTGTTGTGATAACTGATGCAATGACTCACATGTGAGGAATGAATTTCAAGAGAGAAAAACAAGTTAATTATACAGCAAATGGTTATTCCATCAATAGTAGAAATGGTTATTCCATCAATAGGCACATAGTAAATAATGACTATGCCAGTAGCTTTCACAATATTATTGTTTTGAACAGACAATGACAATGTGTACTTTGACAGTAAAAAACAAACAAAATGTCAAACAAAACCAAAAACACACACAAATATATATATATATTGATTTTCCAGTCAGGTTAATCCAGGATAATAGAGAGTTTGCAATGCTGTGTAATCCAGGACTAAACTTAAGCTTGTCCAGGAAAGTGACTCAGTATTCACTGCGCAGATCAAAGAGCTGCTGTCTTATGCTGTCTGTTTTGGAAAAGCTGCCCTTTTCAATGTATAATCACTGATGAATGAAAAAGTTCAAAACTGCAGTTGTGTAAACAAGCTTTCTTTTCGTTCTCCTGTAACATTAACATTTTTTTGATCAGAGATTTTCTGTTTTGATCAGGTATCTTCTGTTGATTTGTGTATAAGTTCTTAATGCCATTGCTGCAAACAGTGCATTCTAATCTATAAAATCTGTCTGCTGGGACAAAAGAGAAGTCAGAATGACAGTTTTCTGTGACCAAAAACGAAAAGAAGCGTAAATAATGAACCTGTCATGTGCTGGCAAATGCAGCTAGGGCGCATCTGAGATGTGAAGAAATGCATTGCAGATGCCTAATTTTAAAATGACATATCAAAGGTGTGGGTAATAGTTTAGAGGTGCTCTAGTACTGAGCTTGTTGCTCTGCATGTCACATGAATGCAGTAACTGAACAGGATTTGAGACTACATGGATAAAGGGTGGCATTTAGACTATAGATTACATTCTGCAATCCGCAACAAAAGAGCTTTGTTCTGCTATTAGTGCTACTGAACACATTACAAAGAAGCCCATTTGAAGGCCTCTGAAAAGAAGCCATTTACCTTTGCAGTATCCATTCACAAGCAGTGATCCAGAGCAACAGACAGAATGATAAACACACAACAGTAATTGTGACCTACAAGCATGGCCATTTTCCCTTGTTTTCGCAGGACACAAAACCTGAAACTCTTTCCTAAATGTTGTGATGCTTGTTGACTGATTTGCTTTTACAGCTCTGGGGGATATTTGATATTAGAATGCTGAAAAATGAGACATTGCAATGGGGTTGCCTAAACCTGGTGGATTTTTCTGCATTTGTTGGATTTTAGCTTCACGAGCTTATAAGGTAATTGCGCTTCAGTCAAAGCGGTGAGGCGGACAAATTGTGGAGAAATCTGTCAAATATAAGGATGTCTCTTTCATTCGCATCTCCAGTCTGAATTTACCCTAATAGAGTGATTTGCATCAGGACCGTAGAACGCACTGCATTCAGTAACATAGGTTGCTTTTCCTTTGTAAATCAGTTTCTTTAGCACCTGCTGTTCTGCAGAAGACCAAGATGTGAGATGTGGTGTGAAGGAAGCATGCCAGTATGTGAGCCATTACAGCACACTGCTGTAAAAAAAATAAAAATAAATAAATAAATACATAAATAAATAAATACATAAATAAGTGTACAGTCATGGCACTATTACTGGAATCAGTACACACACACACACACACACACACACACACACACACACTCACAGTGATGTGTAATTGACATTAGAGATAGTAGCAGCAGCAGAGGATCAGCTCAGGATGAGGCATGTCTCCTACTGTTAGCTCCATTGATCTGGGCTGTTGTGAGCCACCAGGGTCTTGTTGCTAAAATGGAGAGCTTGATAACATCCTCTCTCTCTCCTCTCTTAACCACACACACCCTCCTTCAGCATTTTAACACTAAAGAAATTGATGGAATCTTGGACTCCTCGTTTTTCTTTCCACTGATCAAGAATCATTTTAGGTGTGGATTTCATAGCGCACTGCAACAAAATACGGTTATTTCGAGCTGTCATACTGAGAAACCATTTTTATCCATCATTGAACCATTAAATCGAGAGGCTTCAACAGATTTTTTAAACATAACATAGTATGAACAAGTATCATATACTTATGGTTTTCCCATCTCCCCTGGCATATAAATTACTACAGGTATGATTATTAGCCTAAAGCAATTTACTGCATATTATAGTTCCCTCACTCAAAACATCTAAATGTGTCATTTTCATAATATTTTTGTACAGCTAAAACATCCAGGGGGCAAATTGAAGAAGATTCTTTGTCACATGAATAGTCATACAAGTGGGCTGCCACAAACAAGGCTCCTGGGGAGCAGCGGTTAGGATTCCACACCCAATCCTCTGATTGCAGAGCCAATGCCCTAACCACTAGGCCGTCCAGCTGCCCATAGAATGACCCCATAAAATGCTGATGTGTGCAAAATGAGTACAGGACATACAAAACATACCATCATGACTTTATGTTTAACGAGTTGTCCCAATTAAATTAGGAAAAATTATAATGTTGCTTATTTATTTTTAGCCCTTAACGGTTGAAAGGAGTCAAATTGACACCAAACTTAAAATAAGGTAGAAATAAGTGATATTCAGTTCCTTTGGAAGCCTTTTTGAATCAATGTGAAATACATGAAATATCATCATATAATAGATTTAGCTCAGACCAGTCAGAAATGTTATGACTGCTGCAGTCATACAGTGTTTGTTGACATTTTTATTCAATCATTTTTTGGTCTATGATATCACTTACTTGGACCTCACCAATCCACAAAAAAACTTGGTGGGATTCGAGGCCCATATAGCTGATATGGTGTGCCACAGATTTCTTTTCTGTTTCTCTTCTCACAACAAGCCAACCCAGGGTGCCATTTGCAAGAAATTTATGTGTAATACTCACTGAAATCAAACATGTATTTAATCTTTAATGACCATGCATAGGAAGGCACAAGTGTCATGAATTTTGTACATTTATGCTCTGAGCATTACTTAGATGAATGTACAAAATGTATTTCTGCGATGGCTTGCTACTGGTTAAAAGCATCGCTGACATGTTTCATTTTGTCAACTGTGGTGCATGCTGCTGAATTAAAACACACTGGTTGATATTTTATACTTGAATTTATTCAGCAGACGCACAGCATGTAGCAGGCTAGTCTAGGTTTAACCAAGTTAGCCTAATGCACACCTAGTGAGCATGTAAACTGCCTCAGTAGACTTTATTAATGTAGGATAACCATATCACTCCACCAGTTACATACAAATGCAAATGAATAGTGCATTTTCATTACAGAGTAATTGCTTTAGCCACAAGCTTCTTCATTGTAAGTCCCAAAGAGGAAACCCAGAGCTCCTCATCCAAAGAAATGTCTATATCAGCAAGCTTTTAATCATCAGACTATTTTCTTCCAGCACATGTGGATCAATAATGTGTCCTAAGCAGAGGGGATTTAATTACTGTCCATCCTATAAGCTCTAGTACTTGCCACCATCATGCAGCTCGGTGTATTTCTTAACTTTAAGCAGAGAGATTTGTTGGAGGACAAAGCACAAATATACCACTTGCTTTCTGTCATCCCTCTCTCTTTCTCTTGTTTCTTGCTTCATACAGTGTAGTTGACAAGTAAAATGGCAGACAAAAATAAATCAGAAGGCTTGTTAACGTGCAGTATATTCATAACTCTCTCTAACAGGGTTTCAAGCAAGCAAAAACTATCCTGGCAGAGTCAGGCATGCTTACCCTGTGTCTCTTACACACCTTAATGCATGGTTGAAATTTCAAAGTTACCCCTGAAATGTAACAGAAAAAAATGTTCAGACCTTAAACTAAATATATAAAAGCAACAATAAAAGGAATAATAGTAATAATAATGAAGTTATGAAAGGAAAGGGAGAAAAGAAAGCTAGTTTAATTTCAGCCCCTGTCTCAGACCTGCATAAACCAGTGCTCCTGTAGCCTCTTTCAGTCTCAGACCTACACAAGCCAATGCTACTGTTGCCTCTCTCAGTTTCAGACCTGCTCAAGGCGATGCTTTTCTAATATGACACAGTGTCACGATAAAGTTTCTCAGTGTCAGCACAAGCCACAAATGTGTTTACTGAATCTTCATTCAGATAACTGTGTGTGCTGAGGTGACAGAGGTTTGTAGTATGTCCACCTATTTTTCTTAGGACTGCATGCCTGGCTGTGATTGAGAATTGCGAAAACAAAATTGATTATGTGTATGCCTGAGGTAGCTGTAGTATACCAGTTTTGAATTTGTCATAAGACAGGGGTATTCAGTCTTATCTATAAGGGCCAATGTGATTGGAGGTTTTCAATTCTGCTCTTCATTTTTGCATGTTAATAAGACTGGACACCTCTGTCCTAGGGGCTAGAATTCATATTCTATATTTTCTATACTGTGTACTGAGCCAGAAATAAAAACCACTGTACAGTGTAGGTTTTGCAAGAAGCACATTTATGTAACTGTGGACAGAAAGTGTCAAAAGAACATTGAGACACAAGTGACATTCTACATAAAGGGCAAAATAAACTGACATAACTTGGAAACTATACTATGTATTAATTCCCCAAATCAGAACTCATGATGGAAGGTTTGCCTGATCTATCTTTTAAGCTGGCGGTGCACTAACTCACAGCACCCTTCATACCAAAAAGTGTGGTGGCAGCCTGTGTGTTAGCATCTGGTGTGTGAATACTGAGTTGGTCAACAGTTACTGAACACCACTGCTGGAATTTGTGACCCATAGATGTAGACTATTTTATTTACCTTGGGTATTCTCCACTATGCCCATAGTCACTGTTTACAGCCTACCCAGCACAAACACTAACAACATACAGGCCCAACTTTATGGAGTCATCAATGTAATCAGGAACTCAGAATACCCAGATGGATTTTTTATTGTTGCCTGAGATTTTAATTAAACTAATCCCAAGTCAGTTCTCTCTAAATTCCATCAGTATGTGTGGCAAACATGTTGAACTGTATTTATGCAAACACTGCTGGTGCACCCACCCCAACCTCGGATGCTCAAATCACATGTCTCTCATGCTGATAACAGCGTACAGACCGCTTATCAGATGAGCCCAGCCCATTCTGAAGCAGACAAAAATTTGCTCCCCCCCGAATCCAGTGCTCTCTTTGCTTCTCAGGACTACTTTGTGCAGACTGATTGGGAGATTTTTAGGGAGGCTGCAACCTATGGTGATAACTTTGGAGGTGCTCATACTGCTGAGAACCTGTGATACCACCTTTAGATCAAATGCTAAGGCTGCCCTGAGAGCAGCAAGGGTCACCCTATCCCATGCTCAGGAAATCCACAGCCACTTCCAGGACACAGGGCTCCCTTCTAAGTGCACATAAAATGACATGACACCAAAGAAGACCAACCGGACTCTTCTTAGAGTCAACCCACAAATGGCTGCCAGATCAGACAACATTGGCCAAATATGCTGAGCAGCTGGCAGACATCTTGAATGTCTATCTGAGCACCACCCTTGTTCCAATCCTGCTGCCCCCCTTATTGGACGCACTGCAGTTTGTACAAACCAGCTACCACCACCATCTTCACCTAGCCCTCACCCAGCTGAACAAAAGGGACACTTATGTGGGAGTGGTGTTGTTCAGTACAGCATTCTACACCACCATTTCTCAGCATCTGATTGGGAAGCTGAGACTGCTGGGCCTAAACACCTCCCTCTGCAGCTGGATCCTGTGCTTCCTGGAAGACATCTCCAGTTCCACCACGCTAAGCATATGTGTCCCCTGGGGCTGTGTGCTTAGCCCTCTTCGGTTCACACTGATGACCCTCATCATTAAGTTTGCAGTTGACATGACCATGGTGGATCATACCAGAAGAAATGATGACGTGGCATACAGAGAGGTTATGGACTGGTGCAGAGCCAAGAACCTGTCTCTGAATAGGGACAAAACACAGGGGATGTTTACTGACTTGAGGAGGTCACTACATGATTACTCTCTGCTGAACATCAATGGTTCCCCAGTGGAAATGGCCCAGGACACAAATTTCCTTGGTGTTCTCATTACAGAGAACCTAAGGTGGATACTCAACTCCATCAACCACAAAGGACCAGGAGTGTCTTTACTTCCTTTGGAGACTGAGGAGAGCAGGACCTCACCCAGTCCTTACCGGGTTCTACGGGTATTCTCTGGAGCTGCATCGCAGCTTGGTACAGGAATTGTTCCATTTTGTATCTCAAGACTCTACCAAGAAAAGGGAGGACCGTTGAGAAGATCATGGGGGTCTCTCGCCTCTCTGTCACAGATAATTACATTATGAACTGTATCCACAAAGCCACCAGCACTATGGATGACTCCACACACCCCTTACAAACCTTCTTCTCCCACCTCCCATCTTGTAAAAGGTTCCGTAGCATATAAGCTTCCATTCCCAGAAAGGGAAACATCTTCTTCCCTCAGGCCATCAGACTCCTCAATAAGAACTGAATCTTAACCCCACTTCAACAGACACACATACGCACACACACACAAACACACAAACACGTCCCTGAACTGAGCTTCTTTATCTCCTAACACAATTCATACATATGTTTTGTCTTAAACAAACAACTTACACCACAACCGCCACTGTAAATATGATTTATTATATACAGCACATGTTCTATCCTGTTATTATTTGCACATATAACGTTGCTAAAATACAGTGTCTTAATATTGACCTCATTCATATGTCTAAACGCCCTGGTGTTTTTTTGCTTGTGTTTTTGTTGCACTCTCTTTATTTTGTTCGCTATTTTATGGAACATTATTTAATTTCACTGTGTGTTGTGCATATGGCTTAAATGTAAATACACCAACAACAACCAACAACTTGACCTGAGTTGACGTAATAATTGTGGTGACACATGCGGCATGGATTATACTTGTGGCCTACATACTACATGGAATAAATATACAGGGCCAGTGATTAATTATGTGTGAAGGCATCTTATTGTTTCCTTAGGGACATTTTTTTTCATTCTTCCTCACACTCCTGGTTGACCAGTGGAGAATGAGTTTGGAATTTTGGTTCAATCCAAGATTTCTTCGTCCATCTTAGGGAATTTTTCCTGCTTCAGTGAATAAGCTCCCTTACTACCTAGTAACTATACTGAGCTGCAGAGAGCATCTAGAGATATGAGATATAAGTGAGCAGAAATATTGTGTACAAATGGTGAAAAAAAAGAGTGTACAAACATTTGTGGAACAACACCTAGAAAGTTAGCAAAGTCAGTTCATTAGATTCAGACTGATTCACTGAGAGGGACTACTCTGTCCTATACATAAGAACACTAGAATGCATGCTTTTATTCAATTTCTGAACCACTGTTTGGGTTGTGTTATTGTTTAAGCTGGAAAATACTTAACTGACTTTAAAATTCAGATTTGTAAGATGTGTAGTCTGCATGATGCAAACCCAGACAAAAATTACATTTAAATAAAATCAATTATTGCCAATGTCAGGGGAAATTTCAGCCCATGAGCTGATTGTTTTCTCATATATGATGCTTTGTTTCATTCAAGGCTGTAACCATGGAGTCGATGTTCATCATAGAGTTGTTGCCATGGAGTCAGAAATCTGCTGCCAACAACACCCCTCTCCAAAAAAGCTGATTATTCTAGCCAACTAGGAAAAAATATTATAATTTTTTAAATTGGAAGATGGGGCGGTTGTTTTTTCCATACCTCATTCATGTAATGTGCTGGTACTGTTACAGACCTTTACAGCTTTGTCCAGCTATTTGTCACAATAAGAATGAGTTGTGCTACACAAAGTTTTGCCATGGTTTCTTCATTCCTCTTTTACACTACATTAACTGAAATGCAGCCTGCCCGGAACTCCATGGCATGACATTTAACCTCAATCGGAATCCTGTCGATTGAGAGAAGTAGATATATGTCTACCCTCTGTCACTGAACACAGAGCAGCATGCTTTCTCTGCGGTTCACAGCACACCATCACATCATACTCCTGTTTCAGCTCAAACCTATTACAGTACTTTTAATGGGAATAGCAGGTACAGTTCTTGAAGTCATCTTTAAAAGATGTCCATGCAACCATTTCTTCTAAATGTACTCTTTCTAAGTTTTATTATTGTTTATTATTATTATTATTATTATTATTATTATTATTAATAATAATAATAATAATAATAATAATAATAATAATAATAATAACTATAGTAGTAATAATAATAAACTTTAGGGTAAATACAAAATGAACTGGGACACTGTTTTCATGCATGGGCTCTGGTACAAAGCTGCTAACAATGCTAACCTGGTAGCTTGTGATGGTAAAGGAGCCATCCAAACATATTACTGCTCTGCTGCTGTAATGGTTGGGACCATCTCAGTGGCACACACAACAGACCAGCCCGAAGCATCCGAAGTGAAACCGGGGCAGTGGAAGAGACAAGCAGAGCCACGGAGATGCTGAGAGTTAAGATGGGACTAGTGAGTGAGACTGAGAGCCGGAGGAAAGTACTCCACCAAGCAGAGGCTCACAAAGGAGCGAGTATTGGGACAATCCCTTCCAGCATGTGGCTGATTTGAGTTCTTGAAAAAATAAAGACGTTAAGTTTCTTAATTCCTCACTGTGTGTTTGCGTCCTTTCACCCATGCAGCAATGACAGTTGCTCAAAGAAATTATGAAACCACCTCCGATGTGGATTATTTACTTAATTCAGTATAGAAAGGCAATATTTAGCTGCCCTTTTAGTTTCAGCCAGCAGCAAATAGGCTATACAGCTTCTGTGATGTCTGTGTGTGATAAATGATTTTATATTTAACCTCAAAGACACATACTGTAAGTGTGTTAGTTTGAGATTTCAGATTTTTGCTGTTCTTTTTTGTATCTGTTTTTTCCCACATGTTTTCAGGCATGTCAGAAAACTGACCTATATTTAATCATCATGATGCTTCAGTACATGTAATTTAATGATTGAAAAACATTTGTAACTGTTGTTTTGCTAGGCTGGAGACTCAAGTAGTATCCAGTTCAGGGGTCTCATTTATAAAACTTTGTGTAGAACTCATACTAAAAGTGTACGTGTGCTCAAAAGACGAAAATGACGTACGCAA
>JBBPDH010000124.1:6361538-6374838 GCA_037974565.1 Clupeocharax schoutedeni
GAGTACAACACACAGTGAAATGTATCCTGAACCGCTCCTGTTACTGACTGTGCAAACATTAAAAACAATAAGTAAAAGCTGGTCTTGCTGGTTTCTTTGAGTGTTCTGAATGACAGCCTGGCTTCTTCATTACTCAACCACTTGAGCTGTCTGCCAGTATCACTGGAGTAATATTCCCATTTTCCAGAATATGGTTAAGAACCTTTTTATAAATTTAGTATACTTTTCAGTCAGTGTTTGTTACCGTCTGTGAAAAAAAAAAACAGTTGCCTTAGGCACCAAAATTTGGGGACAATTTAAATGAGCCCCTGCATATCTTGCTGCCTTCTGGCTCTCCCTTCAGTTTAATTAATCCTTACTCAAGGTTTGGTCATTGGTAATTTGGGTGGCCTCTAAATGATTTCACTTTTTAAATCCTCCCTTTCTGTATAACCTTAAACTGTAATGTTGGCCCAACTGCAATGCAGCACTAGTAGAGATTTTGATTTCACCTTGATCTGACTATAAGAAATAAATAAAGAGCTTGAATAGTCTGAGCCCAGCTGGATATGTGAGGTTGTTTTGTTATCCTTTTAAATGATGTATGTGTTACATAATTCATCTTTCCTATGAATCACAATTTACCTTGGTGCAACCAGATCGTTTTTACATTTACCGCATTTAGCAGGCAATTACTTTGGGGGCAACTTTTTTGTACCTGCTGGTTTGTTTCTATACTTAAAATATTCCCATGGCCTCAGGGAGAGATTTTGCTAAAATAACTGCACCACTGCAAACATTTCAGCTAACTGTTTCTCTCCATGACCAGTTGTTGCACACAGAATATGCACACCCTGTTACAAACATCGAAGATTTGCATTTTTGTCCTCTTCAGACAAAGTTGACAATGCACTGATTGCTTTCTGTGTGGGCGAAAATTCACGCTAACATAATCATTGGTGCAGTCACTCCGTTGTACCGTGGGTCGCCAGCGGACTGGGAGGAAATAAACTGCCTCTTGGAGCGGAGCTCTTGACCAGCATATTATTGACGATGTTTATCCAGAAGATAAATGAGCATAATGGAGAAGATAATGAGGGAAAAGGGAACTTGTGCAAAAGGGCACTCAGAGACAGGCTTGCTCAACAATAATTACTAAACTTTAGTATGTTCTCATGGTTGCCATTGTCATAATGGTGCTATATAGTAATGACTTTAATGCATAATAGTTAGATATGTAGTTAAAGGCATGGTGGGTGGTAAGAAGGTTACAGTCAAGACTTTGTATGAATGGGATCTGAAGGTTGTTGTTGTTACTAAATGGAAAAATTCATATATATGCTATAAGAGGTGCTTCCCACTCATTTATTAACTACAGTTGAGAGCTATGTGAATATTTCACATTTACAATTTATCAGACGCTTTTATCCAAAGGGACTTCCATTTCCTAACTACAGGGGACAGTCTTTCCCTGGAGCAACTCAGGGTTAAGGGTCTTGCTCAGGGACCCAGTGGGGGTGCTGAAGGTAGGATTCAAACCCATGACCTCTTGGTCTGGAGGCAAGTTTCCTACCCACTTTCCTACCTCCACCCCCTCCACCATGACAGATTGTGCCGATCTAAGGCCCCTAAGACACATACATTTTAGTTTTCTTATTTCAGGTTGAAAAGTGTTGTTGCACCTGGATCACACAGTATGGCATTTTGGATGCCACTTACTGCAACTCTGATGATGAGAAGCTGGTAAAGAAAAATACAGTTAATCTCCAAGAGCCAAATGATCTGATGTGAACTATGTCTGGTTATAGCAGTTGGCCTGTTCAGTTAATTTGATGCACACACTTGCAGAAACCTATTGTTCTTCAGAGGTCACAGTTTTCAACTAGAATTTTGAAAAGTTCCACGTTTGTTCAAGTTATGCCACACTTTAATGGTGACTCAACCATATTCTCTCTCTCCCTATTTATTCCAGAGGTGGCTCGACAAAAACTAAACCTTTGAACAATCAATACTTGACCTCTCATCATTCAGTAGAGAAGCTTTGTGTAGGCAGTGTTAGGGGGTGTAAGGTATGTGTCAGAATTGCTCTGTGCCCATTTTCATACGGCCACAGAGGACAAGCATCCCCAAAATTCACCTATAATAAGAATAATACTAAGACTTACAATAGTGTGAATGCAGAACTAATTATGTAAATTCCTTCCAGAAATACTGATCCAGATATTTTGAAATTAATCCACGATGCCATGCTTTTGCAGTATATTATATAAGGAGTGTTTATGACACATTCTCTGGTGCTAACTTTTTTTCCCCCACAAATTAACAAATTTGTGTTTCCAGTTCATTAGATCAGATAAAGCGACAAAGAGGGTGATGTGGGCACAGTGGTAGTTACCCAGCATCATTACATGCACAAACAACAGATGCTCATGGAGTCCGTTCACACATCAAGTGATACACCAGAACAAAAACTGTGGAAAACACCGGATGAGAAGATCTGACGATGTCAAATCTGCCTTTGAATGGTGCAGCTTCTTTGGACAACCCTACAGCAGGATGGAATACAAACATAGCAAAAAAACCTGATGGCATTACTCACCAGTAAATATGTGTCTTGACTCATGGTTACTTGTGAGGATTCCAGGACATTTATAGCTCAAAAGCTCAGTGACTTTCTTTCTTTTGGATGAATAAGATGCTGGAAAGCAGTTGATTCCAGATTCATTACTGGATACATCCAGCAAAGAGAAGCAGCCAGGCCTGGCAAAACTCTAGATCCTGATTATGCAACCGTTGCATCTCCTCTCAGCCTCTTTTCAATGAGACTCATCTGTAGGCAAAAACTTGGGCCTAGACTGTGTATACCCCTTCTGTGAGAGAAGCAAGTATCATCAGCGTGATTTCCTCAGCTGGGGAAAAAAAATCCAAAGCCATTTCTGAAGTAACTCACATGTTCTGGCTTGAGTCCCTCTTCATGCTGGAGTTAGAAATGAAAGGGATGAAATTAGAACCAGAGATGTAAGAAACATTATAATTAAAAACGAGCAACATATCACCAGAAATTGAGCTGCTGAATGAATTTTGAGTCGTTGCTCTGAGTTATGGCTGTCCAGTAACTCCATACCCCTGATATGTCTCTCTCCAGCCTCTCTCTCTCTCTTTCTCTCTCTCTCACTCTCTCTCTCTCCACGTGTTAGCGTATGTGCGCTAGAGTGAGTCAGTCTGGGGAGGAGGATGAGAGAGACAGACATGCTGAGCACTGCGACTGCTGTTGCATCCCTCTCTGCTACAGCAGCAGCAGCAGCAGCGGTCTTCACTCACATAACTGCCTGTTATGTTACAGCATTCTGCTGTATCATATTAGATTCAGTCTCTCTCCTTCTCTCTCTTTCTGTCTCTCTAACTCTTTCCCTCCTTTTCTCTCTTGCTTTTTCTCTCGGTCTCGGTCTCTGTCTCTCTCTCTCTCTCTCTTTTCTCCTTCTCTCATTTCTCCCACACACTCCTGTAACATCCACCCCCACCCCCTCGATTTGGTCACACGTGAGGAGACGTGCAGGAAAGGCTGGAATACAAATAAGCTGTTTAGTCTGCTTCCCTTAAAGACACTATTGTACTTTCCGCTTTGACACTATCAGGAGATCGAGCTCGTAGATGCATATCCCTGTTGCTACAAACAAGAATGCCAATTTCTGATCTCTCTCACCTGCTCATGACCAGTCAGTGGAAACCAAAGGATTACCCTGCTTTTCGTAGAACTTCTTTTTTCTTTTTTTTCAGTGAAAGCATCACCAGTGATAGAAACATAGCTTCTGCATTCTCTTTTTTCACAACCTAATAGGCACCCCTCTATGCATGACTGGACCGCTCCTGATCTAACTCTGCTTTGCCTGCTCTCTGCCATCAGTCCATTGCTTGTCTGTATTCTAGTATTATCATGTATTGTAGTGCCAGCCATTCAGTCTCTTAGCCTGCTTCTTCAGCCTTGGCCTGAAGTACACTGTTTGCTCTCCCAACTGGATATGATAATCACTTATCAGATGCAAATGGTTTCTTTATGAGTGCACCCTCTTTGTGGATTTTCTGGTAAAATCACCCACTCAGGAAATTCTATTGTGCATTTTGTCCTTGCTCGCTGGGAGAATGCAGGAGTGAGCTGTTGCTGTAAGCAAGGGTTAGTGGAGTCAATGTTATACCTGGGATCAAATGGGGAGCTGTCCAATAAACTTTGCTCGTCTGGCTTGGACGTCCTTTCCATGACTATCAATGGAATAGGGACCAAGATTCTGGTGCAGTGTGGCCTTCCAGTGGCCGTGACAGCTTTGGCTTTGGTTCCAGCAAAGCATTGGTTCCAGTGGCATCTCCTGCTCTGCCAGCCTCTACATCTTCTTCTCTGCCAATCTCTGCATTTCTTGTTTTGGCTGCTGCTTTCGCCGTCTGTGGCTGCTACCACTGTAGTCCCTCTAGATCAGTGTTACTTCTAGCCAGTAGTGCTCTGATGCCTCAGTATTGACAGTGCCACATGGTGTCCCTGAGTGTGTTGTCAATTGTACTGCACAATGCAGTGTGACCTCCACTGACACTGGCAAGACCACCTTACAAACTGAAGGGTATTGTAGATCCATGCGAGTGATGGAAGCCCCACAGGCTCTACTTTCCTTTCTGTCAGACGATTCAAGGCTTAGAAGATGTCACATGATTTTTCTCCTTGTATTTTTATTTTCCTATTTCATATGGCTCTTGGAAGGGCCATATTCTGTATATTGCTCTTTGATCTTTGACAGTTCTTTGATTGCACATGGGGCAGCTGGTGGCCTCATTTTAGAGGCACACCACAGCAGAGGTTCTGCCAGTGGCACCACTGAGGTACCCTTGAGCAAGTCGCACTGATGGCTGCTCACTGCTTAACTTGGTGAAGGATTAAATGCAGAATTGTTCACACTGTGTACTGTGCTGTGCTGTGGAAAAGTGTCACCAAGCCCTATTGAACTGGGAAGGTTCACACTTAGAATGTGAGATATATCTTTCATATTTAATATTTAGAGTTTTAGATTTAAGGCAAATCCTCCATGTTCACAGTAGTCAATTCTAATCATGGGGCTTGGCCCCAACTAGCATATCTCTCTCTGTTTGTAAAAGCAACATTTAATTTTGAGATTTAACATTTAGATTTAAGATTTTAGATTTGAACATTTAGATATATATTTAACTTTTAAGTGTAACATTTACTCAGCAAGAAAATGTAATAAAATGTAACACATTTTTTAACACATTTAGCTTTAAATGTGTGAAAATTGTGTGAAGATTATGCTAAATGATGAAAAAATTTCACACCTCTAAATTTGTTACGCTGTTTTTACAAACGACACCCCATTCAGGGCAAGAGCTGATTGTAGGTCAGACAGATCAGCTGTGACCCATGGCAAGGTCATGAATAGTTTCACTGGCCTTGTCTTCTGTCCTATTTGATTTCACACAAAGCGATCAGCTGAATCAGTCAGCTCAAGTCATTTCTTCTTGAGACTGTCTTATCGTGTAACTGTGACAGCTGAGCTCACCATAAGTTACCAGTGCAGCACTGAGCCCTTCCTTATCGTCTGCTTTTTACATGTGTGGTCACTCACCCAGCGTGAAAGAAAGGACTGTTTCCTTGTCCTCGCTCTCTCTTCTTTCTTTCTGTCTTAACAGAAAATCTTTTAAGCTGACATGGATTGCTGACTTGCTGATAAGGGTATCTGTATGTAGGTGGTGATAAAACATTTTTACTCAATAGATCTTTTTTTTTTTTAAAGATGGCAGATGACCTATTCTTCAATAATACAAAATTACCAAATTACCAAAGAGTACATTCATATGTATGCCCATGACACATTTAATAAGGATTAAATACAGTAGGTATGTGCAACATACTAATTGCATGCTTCTGATGCCTTTACCAACCCAGATTTTACATCCTGGAGGTCAGGAAGAAATGAGCAAACCCTCCAAAACATCCATATCATTATAGGAACCATATGAATACCATGCATTACGCAGGAGGATCCTAAAACTAATTAAACCTAATCAAACCACTCCTTTTTTCAGGTGTTTACAGATTTTAGCACATAATACGTATCTCATACATAAGCCTTCACTGTTGCCAACAGTTCCTTAGCAACGGTCATGTCTGGTCTGTGAAGGGCAATTATAACACCTAAAGTGTCTGCACACAAATTGACTAGGCCTATGTTCAGTTGCTATACACAGTGATTATGGGCCTGTATGTAGTAGGCAGGATAGGATTCCCAGTTATTAATTTATTTACCACTTTCGTTCATCATCCAATTTAAAGGAAGACAGCTCAAAAAGGTCTAGAGGATGCACATATCAAACCATTTATGCAAAGAAGAGCTATCTGGATTCCGACTGTATTTTTTCCATAATGGAGAAATGGTTAGCACTCGTTTTCTTTCCAGTACTCTTCTCGAAACCCGCCTGATTCATTGTATAATGCAGCATGCTAGATACTATGAATGGTGTTTAGAATTAATGGATGGGTCTTGTTTCTCTTTTGGTGGTTTGTTTGTTTGCTTTGAATGATTGATTATTGCTGTAAAAACAGACAGATAGATAGATATATGCTTTCTCTGCTAATTACTTATTTATAGCTCACATACATTTTCCCAAGCGATTTCTGCATGGCATCCTCAATAAATTAATTACAGTCGACTGTTCTATTCAAAGACTGAGAAATGCAAATGTGTCCCATTAACTTAAAGAGGAAAAGCAGATCAGTTCAGTGGAGCTGCATCCCCGAACACATGTACATCTGCCATGTTAGCGACTGCTTGATGCTAGCGGGTACAGGACAAGTTGTACATTCACACCTTTTGCCATATGTTGAACGATCACTAAATTGTCCTTGACAATTTTTTTTAAATTGTGTTTTCTTTTGTTTGTTTGTCTTTGATTTTTTTTATTGTGTTTTCTTTTGTTTGTTTGTCTTTGATGGTTTGAAATGGACATAGACATTGAACAGTGACATAAAATACTTGATTGATTAAATTAAATTGTGCATGATGGTATATTTTATTGGCTTTTTTGTTTGTTTTCTTTTGTTGGTTTGCTTGTTTGTAGTGAATGTAGATATAAATACATTGATTTAATAGTAACATAATGTACCTGTGTTGCCCTGACATTCTATATCCAGTCTAAAATCCCACTAGTCAATTTGTTTGTTTCCAATTTCATCCTCTTCCGTGGCCTTCAAATCCCCTGTAAACCGTGCAAATGAGGTAAGCAGTGATGGAGGGCAGGGGGATTTGAGTTTTCCTCATATCTGGCTCAGGTATCAGCCACAGTGGACTTGCAGTAGCAAATGCTGCGGCAGTACCAGGGCGGAGAAAGATAATTAACCACCTCTCTCTGTGTGACAGTTATGCATTTGCTCAGTACCCAGCAGATTCCGTCTTTGCATCTGCTTCCCTAATCACCCTCCCATCACACAGCAGTGTCTTGAAAACCACATGATGTGGTGTGCAGGTCAGGGGGAGAGCCAGCAGGGACATCGACTGCAAATGTGTTGGACCTCTCAGTTCCCCTGCTGGAGGACAGCATGTGAGGCTTTGTATCCTGCACTGATCCAGCTCACCATCAGGCTGTGCAGCGGTGCTGAGTGCGGACCCTTGGGTAGAAAGGAGGTTAGGGGTTATGCAAACAGCAGATGGTACTGGTGGCCACTGTGGGAGTGTGCAGCGGTGGCACACCAGTGGAATTCACACACACTCAGAATCACAGAGTCAGAGTCTTCCTTACAGAAAGAAAGAAAGAAAGAAAGAAAGAAAGAAAGAAAGAAAGAAAGAAAGAAAGGTGAGCTCAAACTGCCAGATGTGCAACTTTTCTCTTGGTCATTTTAATCAATAGTGCAAAATGAATGGGTCCTCAAAGTTACATAACATAAAATATGGAAATTGTGGGATTGCTGCTGAAAAATTAAATAGCCTATAGCATTAATGCCCTACACATGACCTGTGTGGAAAACTTCCACAGCACAACACAGTGCCACTATGTTTTGGCTAAAAGAGGTACCTCTTACTTTGCTTTGATGGTATTTCTTGCTGTTAGTGTACAGAGTCAACAATTTGCATTATTCTGAGCAAGCAAGTAACAAAACTCTCAGATAATTACAAATATTCTCATGAAAAGAACTGTAACTCAACTTGGTTTATTTCATTTTGAATAATTAACAGTTCATTTCAGATCTTTAATTATTAAAACGTTTTGCTTAAAGATTTACAACATGTCAATATGCAAATAAGACAAAAAATGGGGCATAGAACTAAATCTATACATAACATTACTGATAAAATTTCTGGGACTAAGAAACCACGACCACACTGTAACTCTAACTGCAGTTGAATTTATTTATTTATTCATTTTCTGTAACCGCTTAATCCTTACGAGGGTCGCTGGAACCCGGGGCTATGGGCACGAGGCAGGGACTCACACTCACCTACCGCAGGGCACACACACACTCACACACCATTCACTCACACTCTCATAACTATGGTCAAGAGTGTCTATAGCCTTCTGATGTGTGTTGCCTCAACCAGGTTTGTCCGCTGCCCCCAATGTTTCATTTGACGTTTCATTTGACTGATTCTGTTCTCATACGATTTTGATAACATTAATTTAAACCTCATGGTCAGTTTTAGCCAGTGGTGTTGAAGTTGAGTAAGCTGTAGGACAAATGAGTGATTGTCAGCTTATTAATCATCCATAATCCATGTCTTTTACTGCTTCAGTCTGTAAAGAATAACTATCACCACAAGGCTCCTGGTTAAATAAGTGCCCTCTGCCCAAAACACACCTGAGGTCCATAATTATTAACACTCCAGACACTTTAACCAAGGATGCCAATAACCTCACAACAAACCAGAAACACGATAAATGCATGGTTATGTACAAATTCTAACCTTAAATCATATATTTTTTATTAACCCTTACAGTCACGTGTGAACACACCACACCACAATGTGAAATTCTTCCTCTGCATTTAACCCATTCACCCACTAAGCCATCCAGCTTATTACACCTCTTCTGTTATTTTATAACATGAGACTCTGAAGTATGAAGTTACAGTAATGAAACACAACCCCAACTTGCATGTTATAGAAGACAGTATTTTTGTTTGTTTCTTTGTTTTAGTCGATGTATGATTCCAGTCACTCGAAACATTTTTCAAAAAGACCATTATTCATATCTAAATGGATCTTTTATGGATTCACTCATTATAATGTCTATTTACACTGATCCATTTACATTCTATTCAACTATAAAACAGTGATTTGGGCTGTTATACAGTAATGCAACAAAGAATCTGTTTACTGTGTGTGTGTGTGTGTGTGTGTGTGTGTGTTTGTGTGTGTGTGTGTGTTTATGTGGGAGAAAGCCTATGGTGCAGACTCTATTCTACTGTAATGTATTCAGCTTTGCAACACAATGCAGTGTAAACAAAGCCTCTCTCATGCTTATTTTGTTCTAATTTGAGCCTGTGTTGTTAGAAACTCACTGCAGAAAGCAGGAGAGAGAAAAACACACTCACACACTTGCTGCTGTGCAGCAAAGACACAGTTCTCCAAAAGCTAGAACGCAAGTCAGTCTAGAAAACTTCATGTTGAGTGTGCTTTTCTTAGTTGCGTCCTGCTGTGCCATTTATCTGCAGAACGTTATTCGACTCACAAACAGTCATTTGTACTGAGTGTTGATTTTTCTTCTTTGGACAGTTCACGCCACAATGCTGCCTCAGCCTTGCCTGGACAGGTGGAAAATATCGTTAAAAAAAAAAGAATGAAACACAATTAGTTTCTGTCATGCTCCAGCACAGAGAGTCAATTGAATATTGGTGTGATAGATTACAAAAAAAAATGTATGTGCTCCCAAATTAATAATCAGGGGTCTGGAAACTTACGAATGTGATTTTCAAGACATAAAGGTCTTTTAGAATCAAGTAGGCTGTTTTTATTACTATGCCTAACATATAAACATTAACTATTTTCTGATTGGTTTCCTTGTTTTTTGCTTCATAATCAATAGGTGTGTCTAAATTTCTGTTTTCTCAATAGGCACATGTGTTTTGGTTTTTGTAACATCACAATATGATTAATGCAACAAGGCCTGTATGTGTAGCTTAGGTGCCAACATAGACTAAATAGTGCATAGTACTATTCAGCCTATATTGCATTATAGTACTAAAAGTTAACCTACAACACCTAACTCTTCCATTTCAAAAAATAAAATGGAAAGTGAGTTTTTGAGAGTTTTATGCTATGTGTAAAATGTTCATTGGGTGACATGGGGGATGGATTGGCTGAACTAATACAGTGCAGATTGTTGACAACACAGCAGGATGTCCCATGCTAGATTATATAGACCTTTCTTTCAACCTAGAGAGAAATTTGAGTGACAGCTCAGTCTCACTGTCCAAGGACTGGTTTTTGAAAGGTAAAAATTGAGTATAGCTGAATCATCCATCATGAAATAGGGAGTTGGGTGTACATGTGTTAAGAGGTGTGTGTGTGTGTGTGTGTGTGTGTGTGTGTGAGAGAGAGAGAGATGTTAGGGGAAATAGAAATCAGACAGAGAGAGGCAGTTTGGCTGGGAGATGACAGTGGTGATGGATGATGCGGAGGGTCTGGCCTTTTCAGACTAAGGTGCAGGGCTACTGCCTCCACAACCTCTGGTGCTAAATCAACCTTGACTTGGCTATGCCACACTTACCTGCACACACAGTCGTATGTTCACACATAATGTCTCATACCCTAAATAATGCCTAATGTTCACACATTGTTTTTATTTTTCCTCTTCTTCATCTTATTCTTCTTTTTTATAGAACAACTGCCCCACTTCAACATATAGATTAAGTTGAACTACATGTCCAGTGGCTGTTCTATGAGCAGCAATATTCAATTTCCTTTAAAAGCATGTAACATATCAAATATCACAGTATAGCAGAAAATCAAGGTTGTTATACCATGTTAAGGTAGCTATACTGACTATTCATTATCACCATTAGCGCCTGTGTATATTTAAGACATATTTCTTCCACTAAAGGCTTCAAAATATGCAATTATTGTAAGATACATACTGTTTCTTTAAGAAGTCATAGCTATAGCTAATGGTAACATGGAATCATTCATCATCAGTGGTTCGTAATTCTTGTATTACATTAAGGATTCCTTTATACACCCCTTTCTAATGAATGTAGCCTTTGCCAAGAGAAAAGGTCATCAGGTGCCCAACCTTCTCAGAGTCTTTAAACCATTAACAACAACACTCTCTAGTTGACGGCTCGGCAGTTACTGCTCTACTGCTTCAGATCTCCAGCTAATAACCTTCCTCTTATGTTATCTGGAGGCTGTTTCTGCCTCTTCTCCCAACCTTCGAAGAAGTGCTTGTCTTGTGTCCTCTCACTCCAACTTTCGTCATCAGACTGAACTGATAATCCTTGACATCTTAACTATAAACAACCATGTTGTCCAACCATTGTCCCGACAACCCTAGACAAGTTGGAACTAGGTTTTCTTTCCTTTCTCTCTGCTGCTTCGCCTCAGCCCTCCTCCCACGAGACTGTTAGTTTCACCAGGATGATTTTCTTTTCCTCAGGAGACCACATGACAAAATCTGATCTCATAGTTTTGGACAGTACCACCTCTGGGAACTAGAGTTCTTTACCAAAGGTTGACCTTCCTTTCCCATCCCTAGGTGGATTCCAGGAGATTCTGCCTGACTTCGCCAAGAACAACAGTACTTTGACAAAGGTAGTTTTGTTCTGGCCGGGTTTTGTAGATTGGAAGTGTGCAATTGAAAACACATTTGTATTTGTAAGCAAAAATATACTTCCTGTATTTAAAAACATTTTGCCAGTAGGCTTTTCTCCTTGTATGGACCTGTTGCTGCCTCTCTTTTATAATTCTTTTATTATTCAATTTTACCTCCCATCTTCAAGCCAAAATCCCAAAAATGAAAATAATCATGAACATACACCAATCAGCCCATATTAGGCGAATATGTGATAAGTAAAGTTAATTACAGTGATTATCTCATCACAATGGCACCTGTCTAGAGGTGCGATTGATTAACCATATATATTTATGATTCAATCATACTCTTACATTTTGTCCTTTTTTCTCTCTAAGCTCCATATAGTGACACATTCCACTGTGAGAAACTAAAGACAATTTCAAGGCATTCTTGTAACAATTTTCTACATCAGCGCTTTTACTTTAGCAGTTTTTTTATGTCTATCTGCTAGTAAGAATGGTATAAAACCTGCACCTTTAGAAACTATTTATATGGTGCTGACCTTACATGTCAACCTTTTTTCTCTCTCTCTCTCGCTCTCTCTCCATCTTGAAGAATCTCCCTCTCGTTTCCCATGTTCGGCCTTGCAAAGCATTAACGAATAATAAAATACATTGGAACGGTTTGTTATTACATGATTCTTCAAATATAACAGTATTTCATCAAGGCATTGGGACCATATTGTGTTACTGCCACTGGTGCCTTGCAGCTTCTTCAAAGAACACAAACTAGGTGAACTTAAGCCACACAAGTCTTGTTAGTTACTTCATATAAATCACATAGCATTGTATAGTATAATTATACAATCTAATATGTAAATGTTTAATTGCTTGTAATTTCCTGTTTTTAAAATATTGTCATGAAAAACAATGTGCATTTTCTATACTGGCTCCTGAACCCCTACTGTATTAATGTATATACATTAGTAGTTTATCCCTAAATATGTCTATCTGATAGAGATATGTCTATCTGATAGAGAATACAGTTATTTGTTTTTTTATATTAGCTTGTTACTGGTTTGTTAGTGTGTTCGTGTTTTAGTAATAGAATGTCCTACAAGACTTATTGACATTCCAGTGCCACAGAGGTTTAACGGAGTATGAATGGCTGTGTAATTGGCATGCCTCACTGAGGCGTAATTTTGCTTGTCAGGAAGATTGACATTTATTAAATTTCACTAACACTCTGGATGAACCTCTTCCCTTGAACAATGTAGAGCGACAAGACGCGAAAGGAGCCAGGCCCGATAAATTGGATGTTAACAAGATGAACAATGTGAGAAACTAATAATAGAATTCAAAATGCTCCAACTAAAACAAATGATGAATGATGAAATCCTTCTTATTACTCTACTTGGTTCCCACAATAATTTCCCTCTCGAATAAGGAATATTTATAAATGATCAAGTATACCCTTCAGACTCGAACAGCTCATCAGGTCCAGTCTTCCATTCCTTACTTCCTAATGCAGTTATTAGGTGTGT
>JBBPDH010000124.1:6384445-6396767 GCA_037974565.1 Clupeocharax schoutedeni
TCTGGTCTAGACATCTCAGTCTCGCCCCCTAGTGGTGGAACAACCTCCCTCTTCTGATCAGATCTGCGGAGTCCTTCGCGTCTTCAAGTGTTGCCTAAAGACCCACCTCTTTTGGTATTATTTAACAGATGTATAGGTGCAAAGAATGTTCAGTATCTCGGGTAAAGAGTTGATGTGGATTTAAGCTGTTTACAGGTTAAAGAAACAGTTGTGGAGTACTTGAGCACTGATGTACATCGCTCTAGATAAGAACGTCACCCAAATGATTTTTTAGCAACGAATTCAAGCTACTGTTGACAAGCTACTAAAGCACGTTGATATTTTTCTCAGAGTATTTGTTTTTCACTGAACGCACAGAGGTTCGATATAAAAATAAATAAATAATGAAAAATTACAGTGGAGCATTAATTAGAGACCTTTATTTCATGGAGCGAACATGGAGCGAGGATCAAGTGAGGAGGGAGCAGGAAGGGAGCGTGGAGCGGAAAATGGTACACACAGAGCGGAGCTGTAGTGGAGTGATCATAAATTGCTCTGAGCGCGGAGCAGAAATTTTTGATAATAAAATTTCTTATCTTAAATAAATTAATGAATGAATAAACAGTTGGCCCAAGTATCACATCGGTCCACCTGAAAAAATATGGCCTGATATGCCAGATACGACTGAATACAAAGTCGGGAAACTATATTTTGGCAAGGCTGGACAACACTGCCTCACACTTAAAGAAAGATAGTGAAGTAAAGATAGGGTGTACACAGAAGTACACCCTATAGGCCACAGAGTAGACGCCTAAAGTGCTGCAGCTTTATACAAAAGCAAGGTAATCATTAGCACCAGGCTAAGAGTTAACCCATTCTGGCCAGCTCTACCGTCCATCCGCTCTCCAGTGTCCGTTATCTGTGGCTCCAGCAATCTAGTAATCATAAAATAAAACAACTGCTGTATCTTTATTTTAATGGAAACTTTGGTACTTATGAACATCAGCAAGACTGGCAAACCTGCTACCAAGCCAAAAGACAGGCCTCTTTGTGCGGTAAGATCTGCAAAGGCATTTTGTACGTTTACATAAACAAAGCCTGATGAACAAACTCTAATGCGATTCACCACTGTTCACCACAGATAGAGTTTTTAATTGTGAAGCGTCAGCTACTCAATCTACCAAGAACATTCAGTTTGTTTAGGCAAGCTGTCAACAACCTACAAACAGCACACTCTGACAGATTCTTTATTGTTTCTGGCTTTAGTCACTTCTTAAATATTTAGTTACTTCTGCCTAAATTCAGCATGAGAGTGAAGAACTGTCTGTATACACTCTACACCACATGTGCCTACATCAACTCCTCCAACACCACAACATCCTTGCTGAAATGTAGAAAACCAGCCAGGAAAGCCAACAGAATCTGGTCTAATGGGGCTGTCCCAGCACTTCAGGTCTAGACTGCAACATATTCAGAGAGGCCACTACCTATGGTAGCTCCATCAACAGAGTGTACCAATTCTGTGACAGTCTACATCAGCAAATGTGTAATGTCACTGTCCAAAAGTGTCACCAAGAAAAGGCTGTAGTTCACAGTAAAGATCCATGCCCTCCTAAGAGAGAGAGGAACTGCCTTCAGGGCAGAGGACAGAACTGCTCTCAGAACAGCATGGGCCTAGCTCTCCTGCACCATTAAAAAAGAAAAGTCTGATTATCCACACAAGAACCAAAGCTGCTTCCACAACTTAAATAATAATAAAGTGCAACAATAATTATGTGATGGGTGCATCTATTAAAACAGGGATCAAACAGGATAAGCAAGTTTAAAAAGGTGTGCTTTAAGACGTGATTTAAATGCAGAAAGTGAACCGTTATTGTGGATATCACAATGGAGTTCCACAGGCTAGGGGCAACTCGGCTGTAAGCTCTACACTTCATGGTTGTCAGGCGGACAGATGGTATGATAAGACTGATAGAGGCACATGATCTTGAGAATGGTTTGGTATGGAGATCTGTAGAAGATCATGGAGATATGAAGGTGACAAGTTATGGAATGACTCAAAAGTAAGCAGTAAAATCTTAAAATCAAGTGATGATGTGAAGCCAAAGACCAAAGCAGCTAATAGCAGGGCACTCAATCTGTCATTCAATACAACCCTGCACCAAGCAGCAGTGACAGGGACGCAATGCTCCCTGAGGAATTGAATGACATTTATGCATCATTTGATGCAGCCGCTCCTCTCACAGTGAAGCAGGTCTTCTGTCTGCCTACAGCCAACAAAAGATTAACTTATGAAAAGCTGCTAGTCTGAACATCCGCTTATGTTGTTTGATCAACTAGTTTTCCTTGGGTTACAGATATTGGCGGGTCCCCTCACATTGTCCAGGCAGGGCCTCTGATTGTGACGGAGGGGTTTGTCGTATTTGCTTCCACATCATTACATGCTTCAGAACAAGTATTGAAGGGAGTCAGCATGTCTGGACATGAGGGCTTACAGTCACAGACAGACTGAAATTTCCTGCTAGTTGCTTAACTCCCCCACGTGACCAAGCTGTGAATGTGCAGTGCTGTGACTCAAGGTTGTAGGTTCAAAACCAACTTTGGGCAGAATTTAGGGCAGCTGATGCTTAGCGAGTTGCCCATGCGATTGGCAAAGTTATGGGTTTGAATGAATGGCTAATTTGTTACTAGAAACCTATAGGGCAGCTAGCAAGAAAAAACATGCTTGTTTTTTTTTTGTTTTTTTTTTTTTAGCATGTTTTGATTATTTTTAATCTAAATTGAAGGCCTTCTGCTCAGTTCACCATTATATAGATATAAATCAAACGAAATTTGAGTCTATCTGTGTAAAATGTTAGCAAGCTGAGCTTACCTGGGATTCTGTATTGCTCTCAAGTAATTATTTAGATGCAAACCTTTTAGGTTTGGAAATCACTGACAGAATGGTATTTTGTATCACATTGATTTTAATAGCAATGAAAGAGATTTCCAGTTACAAGTTTCATTTCTATGGAACCCAGCCAGTGAGGACACCTTTCCTCGGCCATGTTTGGAAGCTGACTAAAAGAACAAGTGGAAAGAATGACAAAGGTATACAGAAAAACTACCCTGATTCTAAACTCTCGCCACTAATGGCTTGTCCAAAGTAATGAATGAACCATTTTACAGTAGTTCTGCAGTAGGTCTAAGAATGTAATAGTATTTTTATATTCCATACACATTTGATTCTGGTTTATGGTCAAAGGCCAAAAGATATTTTCATCCTTTCAAAACAAACTAAATGAAAAAGATCAATACAAAATGTGTTTTTGCAGCAAAAACACACACTTGCTTGATTTCAGGCATGCGCTTCTTAGTGTGAAAACAGATTTATTCTTGAAGAACCAGGCTGAAAGATTTGACCTGATAAAACCATGCTGAAGGCCTTTCTGAACCACTTGTAGAAGAAAGCGTAAACCATAGGGTTACAGGTTGAATTGAGAAAGCCAATCCAAACAAATCTATCAAAAAATACTGGAGGAATTGAGTAACTGATGAAAGGATTGATGACATTACAGATAAAACATGGGGTCCAAAGTGTCAGGAACACTCCTAAAATCACAGCCAGGGTTATGGTGGCTTTTCTCTCTTTACTTAACACTGACCGTGTGCAGCTTTTACACTTCGAGTCCTGAATAGACTTTGCTTGCTTTTGTGCAACACGGAATATTTTCATGTATATGAAAATCATCATGAGGCCTGGAAGATAGAAGGAGAGTATAGAGGCAGCTGTGCTGGAGGCTGCACTCTGAAACAAAAAACAGCTTCCTTCACACACAATGTGCTCATAGTAAAACTCTTCAATGCCCCGAATGTTGAGCTCCAGAAATATTATAGCAAACCCAGCTACTATAGAAACACTCCAGCAGATAGAGATCATAATCGCTGTGGCTGTGTGTGTGATTTTACTGTGATACAGCAGGGGGTGACACACAGCATAGTATCTGTCTATGGATATTAAGCACAGGTTTATAATGGATGCAGTGCACAATGTGATTCCAATGCTGTTGTGTATTCTACAAAATAAACTGCCCAAATACCAGCAGGTCTCCACAGACCGTATCATACTGGGAGGCATCAGAACGCCACCCAGCAGAAGATCAGTCACAGCCAGGGAGAGAATAAGGTAGTTAGTCGGTGTGTGCAGCTGCTGGAAATGAACAATAATCAGAATGACGAAGAGGTTGCCAAATACTGTTAAAATGGCCACAGAACATAAAAGCAAGTAAAGCGATACCCTCAAGTGCAGAGGATAAATGAACTTTGGACAAGATCCATTCACAAATTCATAGCAAAGAGGAGTGATGTCCACTATCAGAGCTTGGCTTGAGTTCATTTTGAAGTCCAGCAGTTGAGGAGATGTGTTTCCCCTGAAATAATATTACAAGGCATTATTCTACACTGTACATCAAAAAAAATGTATATATATATATATACTGATGCTTTTGTTTAGCTTAATATATGGAATTGACTGCTAGAAGTGAAAGATGGAAATATGACACATTTTCATTAATTTTCAGTTTTCGAATCATAGGAGTAGGGATGGGTTTATTGGATCACAGTTCAACAGAGAACTGTTTAAAAAGACCTTCTTTCTGTCAAAACATCTAATCACAGAGCAGAAGTTGAATTATTTTGAATGGTATTCTACACCACAGTCCACAGTGAAAAGAACGTCTGTTATAAGCAACTCAAATGTAGATTTATTTTTTATTATACATACTATAAATTGGTATGGAAAAATTAGCCCTCTTACCTCTCAGGCCTTACCTATCTTTGCAAAACCACACAGTTACCCCGGTTTATAAAACAGTGCCCTTTCAATCACATGGTTCCACTTGTCCCATGAGAACTTTGTTGACAGAAAAATATTCTCTTCTGTTCTGAAAAAAAAAAAAAGGTAGTAAACCATCACTGGGTTGGTACCCTCAAATCCCTGGAACCCTTGTCTATATTTAGACTAAGTGGATGACATGTACATTTTAAACTCAAATAAATGTATTGTTCTCTATTTAGTCCACTAATCTCATGCATTCAAATCTAATCACCTGGAGATTTTTTCATGAATCACACTCTTAAATAGAGCTTTAAAATAACAACAGCACAGTACTATCGGTCAATAGGTCCTAAACACACATTTACAATGGATGCAGTGCACAAAACAATGTCAAAGCTGTTGTGCATTTTACGAAATAAATTGCCCAAATACCAGCAATTCTCCACAGACCGCATCGTGTTAGGAGACATCACAAAGGCCCCAGCAGAAGATCAGTCACAGCCAGAGAGAGAGTGGGGTAGTTAGTCGGTGTGTGGAGCTGCTTGAAGTGAGCAATTGTCAGAATAACAAAGAGGTTGCCAAATTCAGTAACCCCTCAGGTTTACGAGGATCAGCATTAGCGAATTTTTCTAAGAACCGAACCGTGTTAAGCCACCAGTCCAGCAGTGGCATAATACACTGAAAAGTTGTCCAGAAGAGGAAGCTGCTGCAGCACGTAGCATGACTGCTCCGTGTCTTGTGCTCGTATTTTTGTGTTTTAAAAATACCCCCCCATTTTCAACAGTTATCTGTTTATGTAGTATTAGTAAGTGGGCTCTGTCTAAACATGTGGGTAGAGAGAGTTATTTCAACCTTTCTTTCTTTGTTTTGGCTCGCCGCAAAGTGCTAATTAGCTAAAACTGCTAATGCTAACTTTTTTAAGCAATAACGTTTTCTGATTATTTATTTACTTTTACATTTAAGAGTAATGCATTAAAGTTTAAACTGAAATGAGCATATTTGGGGTTTACATTTTTAGGCATTACGACAGTTACGTACCACTGTACGTAACTGTGACGAGCTGGGGGGCAGAGACTGGCTCCAATGAGCCTTTGCAGTTCAGTTAGCGGCCAGTTGGCCTGTAAATGTGTGTTTTAGGGGGTAAAAGTGTCTGTGTGGACTGTGTGGGTGGTTTTGGGTGGTTTTGTGTAGCTTTGTGGTGTGTGCTGTGTTTATTTTTTGTGTTGGAGCTGTGTTTCGGTTGCCACCCTCACTGTGAACACTGCTTAGAGGAGTGAGGGGGTATGCGAAGCACAACTCATTATTCCTTGTCAGTAAACAGATGTGCTACCAAGTGAAGCCAGTAGGTGGAGTGGTGCACTCTGTGTTTGGCTGGGTGACTGTTTGCAGCTGGCAAATAAACTAGAGAAATTGGAAGATCCAGTGTTTCTGTCGTCGTCTTCTCAAGCTCGCCACATAACAGAAAGTAAATAGACACTCTCAAAGACGGCAGACAGACAAACTTTGGACAAGATTTGTTCACAAATTCATAGCAAAGAGAAGTGATGTCTTCTGTCTGAGCTTGGCTTGCATACATTCAGAAATCCAGCAGTTGAGGAGATATTCTCTTCCTAAAATAAATAAATATTAAAAAGGATATTCATAAGAACCCTTATGAAGAAATACACCACGAAGACATGTTTTCCCTTACCTGGACGCGGGTCACTGGGTTCCCTCTATGGAGACAGGCCTGGGGGGTGGGGCTCGATGGCAAAGGCCGAAGACATGACATGGGCCCCCTTCCAATGGGCTCACACCTGTAGGAGGGTCCAAGGGGTTCGAGTGCCGTGTGAGTTGGGTGGCAGCCAAAAGTGGGGACCTTGGTAGTCCGATACTCGGCTGCAGAAGCTAGCTCTAGGGACGTGGAATGACACCTCTCTGGTGGGGAAGGAACCTGAGCTGGTGCAGGAGGTAGAGAGGTTCTGATTAGATATAGTTGGACTCACTTCGACGCTTGGTCTGGTCTCTGGAACTAGTCTCCTCAAGAGGGGTTGGACTTTCTTCCACTCTGGAGTTGCCCATGGTGAGAGCAGGTGTGGGAATACTTATTGCTCCCCAGCTTGGTGCCTGTAGATTGGGGTTTACCCCGGTGGACAAGAGGGTAGCATCCCTTCTCCTTAGAGTGGGGGGACGGGTCCTGACTGTTGTTTGTGCTTATGCACCAGTTCAGAGTACCCACCCTTTTTAGAGTCCTAGGAGGGTGTGCTGCAGATCACTCCTTCTGGGGACTCTCTTGTTCTGCTGGGGGACTTCAATAACAGTGATACTTGGAGGGGCGTGATTGGGAGGAACGGCCCTCCTGATTTGAACCCGAGTGGTGTTCTGTTCTTGGACTTCTGCGCTCACCATGGTTTGTCCATAACGAACAACATGTTCAAGCCTAAGGGTGCATCTTACACCAGGACACCTTAGGTCACAGTTCAGAAATTGACTTTGTGGTTGTTTCATCGGATTTGCGGCCGCATGTATTGGACACTCGGGAGAAGAGAGGGGCGGAGCTGTCAACTGATCACCACCTGGGGGGTGTTTCAGAAAGCAGGGTTATGGAAAACTCAGAGTTATTTCACTACAACTCGCAGTGAAATAACTCTGACTTTTCACTAACCCTGCTTTCTGAAACACCCCCCTGGTGTTGATTTGGCTCTACTGGTGGGGGAAGAAACCGGGCAGCTGGGAACGACTGGCAGAGTCCCCAGTCAGAAGGAGTTTCAACCACATCTCAGGGGAGGTGAGGGATATTGAGTCAGAATGGGCCATATTCCACACCTTCATTGTCCAGGTGGCTGACAGGAGCTTTGGCCATAAGGTGGTTGGTGCCTGTTGTGGTGGTAATCCCCGAACCTGCACCTGTGTTTGTTGTCCATAACATACTCCTGGCCATACCATAACCCTACCGCCACTATGGGCCACTTGATGCAAAGAAGAAGTGCTCACTAACACAGATTTAGACAGAACAATATTTGACAGTAATGAGTCTTTTGTGTAAATGTTTCAGATCTTTGAGTTCAGCTCATAAAAAATGGGAGCAAAAACAAAAGTGTAGTTTAGGATCATTATTCACAGAAATGTCGCTCCTGGGTAGAGTGCCCAATGCACATGTTGTAGGTAGATAGCTGCTTTCTGATGATTTCTATATAAAAAAAATTTGTAACTTTTTATTTCATATAATTAAATAAAATATAATGAGTATGTATTTAAATCTGCATGTACTGTGAGACTAATCTTATTTTATTAAGTGTTTTTTGGGAGCTATTCTATTACTGTCATGGACTCCACTTTCTAGTCATGAGGACATAGCAGTGGCTTCATTTTCTGTGACAGATGTGGAAAATAAACCTACCCTCTCTCACAAATTTTCTCAGGGGCACTTTAGAGAGCATCCTGACTAGCAGCCACTCGGACTGGCATGGTAGCTTCACAACCTCAGCATAGTAAGTCATGGGGATGGCTGAGAAAATCCTCAGGACCTCCCTTCCATTTATATGACACTACCCTAGCAGAGCCATTAAGATAGTTAAAGACCCCACCACCCACACACCCTGCCCATAGACCTCTGGCAAATGCTCTTGCAGTATGTGGGGCAAGAATACCAGACTTATCAGGAGCAAATTCTCAATAGTCATCATACAATTCAACTCCTTCCACCAAGACGCCATGAAAACACACACAGACTATCTAAACACATACCTTCTGCAATTATATATTTTTGCAATAACTAAATGTTTCACTTAGCTCTTCAAGACTATTAACCAGTATCGAATTTCCTATTTTTTAGTATGTCTGTTTTTTAGTCTGTCTATACTGTCTGTTATGTCTGGCTGTTGTTGTCCTACATTCACTCTCCTTTTACGTCTGTTTGCACATTAGGCCTGAAGAAAAAGCCGTGCTGTTTTATAGCCTGAATTACAAAGTTCACCTTGACAATGGATACATGGAAGAATTGGTTTATAATGGTATGTAAGATCTCTCTCTCATGAAAGAGTGATATGCAACTTTGGTGCCCCCTAGTGGTCTTTGAGACCTCTGGGGTGCAGGGAGGAAAGCAACAAAGTTTACTGGTCTTTTTTTTTTTGACAGGTAATACAGGGACAAGTCCTCATCCCATGACATACCTATGACTGCACTGCCAAGCAGTACTCAAAACACAACAGACACAACAGTCTCCAAAAAACCCGGGTAGTAAGGTAAGTGGAGTTGGTTAGAATTTCATAGATGGAAGATGAAACCAAAAATTTGAGTATAGCCTAAAATAAATTCAAAGTTTGCTCTTTTAAAAGCTTTTATTGGTCGTTTAGAATAATGGATGTATGGATGTACCTAGTCTCATAATAAACATGCAGAATTGCTCCTCAGGTGCCATGGGGAACAGTCATGGATTCTTTTTGTTAATTTTATGTGGTCAATGGCAAATGACATATGTCAAAATCTATTATTAGTCATTTGAACATTTCTTTACTTCTGGGGTTGTTTCATCCAAATCTACTTTAAGATAGACTTAAACACAAAATAAGTGAAACCAACATCTGGGTTATCACCATCCTTAAAAATCTATGGTAGTTGTCAGGCTGCCATGTGACAACAACTTAACTAGGCAAGTTGCTATATGGTGACTGCTTACATAATAGTGCTTGATTTAACAAAACATTTTGAAAATGAATGCAGTTTAAATGACTGGAGTACAATCTGCAATATTTTGAAGTAGATTGCATACCACCTTCAGAAAATGTCCAACTGTTTCAGTGTGTAAACAGATTTATTCTTGAAGAGCCAGGCTGAAAGATTTGACCTGATAACACCAACCTGAAGGCATTTCTGAACCACTTGTAGAAGAAAGCATACACCATAGGGTTAACTGTAGAATTCAGATAGCCCATCCAAACAAACTTATCAAAATATGCAGGATGAATCGAGTATCCAATGTAAGGATTCATGACATTACAGATAAAAAATGGGGTCCAAAGTGACAAGAAAACACCCAAAATCACAGCCAGGGTGATGGTGGCTTTTCTCTCCTCTTTGCTTAACACTGTCCGTGTGTTGCCTTTATACTTCAAGTCCTGAATAGATTTCGCTTGCTTTTGTGCAACACGGAATATTTTCATGTATATGAAGATCATCATGAGGCCTGGAAGGTAGAAGGACAGAACAGAGGAAGCTGTGCTGGAGGCTGCACTCTGAAACAACACACAGCCTCCTACACACGCAACTTTCGCATAGTAAAACTCTTCAATGCCCCGAATGTTGAGCTCCAGAAATATTATTCCAAATCCGGTCGCTATAGAAACACTCCAGCAGATAGAAATCATGATAATTGTGACAGAGTTGGTGATTTTACTGTGATACAGCAGGGGCTGACACACAGCATAGTATCTGTCTATGGATATTAAAAACAAGTTTATAATGGACGCAGTGCACAATGTGATGCCAACGCTGTTGTGGATCTTGCAGAACAAACTGCCAAAATACCAGCAGGTCTCCACAGCACGTATCATTTTAGGAGGCATCAGAACTCCACCCAGCAGAAGATCAATCACAGCCAGGGAGAGAATAAGGTAGTTAGTCGGTGTGTGCAGCTGCTTGAAATGAACAATAGTCAGGATGACAAAGAGGTTGCCAAATACTGTCAAAATGGACACAGAACATAACAGCAAGTAAAGAGACGCCCTCAGTTGCAGTGGATAGACAAATTTCAAACAAGATTTGTTTACAAATTCATAGCAAAGAGGAGTGATGTCCACTTGGCTTGAGTTCATTCTGATGTCCGGCTGTTTGAGGATTGCAAAAAATCAACGTACAAAATTAACACACAAACTTAGAACAGAGAAGGTACATAACGTGTGTCAAGTCTACAGAACAAACTCCCCAAATACCAGCATGTTTTTAAAGCATGTAGCAGAGCAGAAATGATAGCAAAATGATTTCTGTTTGAATAGTGAACAGACACACAGTGGACCAGATTTATAAAGCATTTTCTTTTCAGTCACGTGACCAGAGTTATCCCATGATAGCACACCTGACTGATAAACATTACATCACTGTGTTAATTCACTCAGTCTTTTTGGGGTTTTTCTCAGCTTTTCAGAGCTTAGTCCATACACCCTATCCTTTTTATTATAATTTAATGTTTCTACTTTAAACGGGTAAATGAAAAATTACATTTCCAGAGAAAGTGAACATGTTACTTCAAAGCACATTTAAACATCTTAGATTGTTTGTGATTACCAGCTAACATTGCCTGTAAACACAATGGTTGTTTTCAGGTCTTAGGAGCTGAAGTGATTTATCTAGTTCAGTTTTTGTGAAAATTACTGTTCAGCTATGAAATCAGAATCAGAAAACTTTATTGATCCTGCAGGAAATGACTGCATGTAATTTCTAATGACTGCAAAGACTCTCAATGACAAGAAAAATATAAAAAATAAAGTCTAAATATACATATGTATGCTTAAGTAATTATGCAGTAGTATATTTCACTATGTTTGTTCATCTTTTATGTCTATTTATTTATCTATGATTTTATTTTATTTTATATTGTATGTTTTTATATTGTATCATGTACAGCACTTTGGTCCTTTGTGTTTACAAAAGCACTTAACAAATAAAGTTGGATTGGACTGGATTGAATAAGTCTAATAGAATGAACCGCAAAGTATAAACTGACAACGAGACTCTTTGAAAGTCCTTCAGGAAGCCTGAATAATGCGTCTTAAAGATTACAGTAAAATACTTATTGTCTCTCTGGATCTCTGGATGAGAAATATGAAGAAATCAAGATTTTACACAATTACAGGATCCTAAAATAAGAGATTCTTTCAAAAACTCTCATGTGGTTTCAGGTGGAAAATGGAGTCTGGTGGTTTAAGCTGGTAGTTTAAAACGATGCGTATATACAGTTCCATAAAAAATGTAGACTTCCATTATTTAGTCCTTTTATTGAAATCTCAACAACAAAATGAATGATGGCCAGAAACAATGCAGAACATGAAACAAAAGCTAGGGTAACAGTGGACCTACTCTGAGGTCCACCACACACAAACTTAAAAACCTATAACTGACAACTCTAAACCAATATTGTCATGTCTCGCCTGTGACCACCAGGAGGCGCTGAGGAATAATTGAGTTAAGGACTATTATTTTGACATCGCCCGCAAAACAGGAGCTCCCTAAGCGCGACCGACGCGGAGTAAGAGGGAGAGGCCGATGCAGAGCAAGTGAGTCAGCTGCGTCCCGTACCTGTACCCCGACTTCGACATATTCGGCCCGCACCAGAAAGAGAACAGCTGCCCAGCCCAGAGCAGCCACCAACACCAGCACCCAGCCATCAGGCCTGAAGCCAGTCATCCAGAGCTAGCAGTAGGAAAGTGAAAGTGAAGTGAAAGTGACCATTTGTCATATGTTAAAACACCACAGTACACAGTGAGAACAGCACAAAATTCAACCTCTGCATTTAACCCATTCACCAAGTGAAGCAGGGGGCAGCCAGGAACA
>JBBPDH010000124.1:6423369-6433549 GCA_037974565.1 Clupeocharax schoutedeni
GCAGAGGTTGAATTTCGTGCTGTTCACACTGTGTGCTGTGGTGTGTTCACATATGACAAATGGTCACTTTCACTTATGAGGAATGACCTCTGAGAGTAAGATGTTGCCTGTTTTAGATGTGTCAGATAAGCCAAATTTTGCTTTCAATGGGTGAAATGTCACAGGCCTGTGGCTTGTGTTGTCAAACTGGCTGAGTCATCGATGGGGCTGGATGTGGGGGGAACACTCAACAACTCTTTTTCTAGTGAACTGACAACAGAACAAAATACCTATTGACACTGAGATGGCTGAGTTGACAGCTGAGAAGAGCTCATCATAGCTCAGAAAACTCAGCTTCTTGACTGCTTTTGCAATACATACGTGATAAACATTTAAACTGTTTAAATAAACTGTTTTAATTCCCTAGCAGGGAAAGCCAGTAATAAATTACAGCATTTCTGTAACAATAATTATAGTAAAAACTTGTAAGGGGATGAAGGGAACATTCATAATAAGTCGGCTCTCCTTGGGTCAAAGCTGGTGTCAATGTTCTGATGAGAGTATGAAGAACAATTATACTTAGAAAAAATACAGCCATTTGCTATAAATTTCACCCCCACCCCTTGTATTAAAATGAAAAAAAAAAAAAAACTCCCTTCAATAAATCGAATCTGGCACCACACTTATATCAATACTCAACAGCTGTTTTTCTAGTATACTGCCAACAGAGCAAAATACCTGTTGACACTGATATGGCTTAGTTGACAGCTGAGAAGAGCATCATATTGTGTCAAAAAAGCTTCTTGATTTTTTGCAATCCTTAGTCAATACATACATTATAAACATTATTAAAGTGCAAATGGTCTCAGATAATGCTATGCTGGGAAGATTCTCGGACTGAGATACATCCACGATATGGTGTAAAGTCTACAGACAGCTCCTCAGCCTAAATTTGGAACCAGGGGAGTCCTCCTGCAGTAACAGGTTCTAGTCTTCAGGGAAATAGTGAGGTCAGATATTGATGTTGGATGATTAGTTCTGGATCACAAACTCCACTCCAACTCATCCCAGAGGTATTGGATGGAGCTCCATCACTCTAGAGAATGTAGCTCCACTGCTCCACTGCATGGTGTTATGGGGCCTTATACCCTTCTAGTAGAAGTGTTTGTAAGTACACAAGGACATCTGGCCATTTCAAGGAAAATCTACAGAAAACCGCAAGCACAAACTAAACAAGGACAGTCAATGTATGGAAAAGTGGAAGAAACTTGCCAAATGTGTGACTTTGCACAGTGCCTAATATAATTGTGGGCAATTAAATATTAGCAAAAAGACAATTAACACTCCCCCACTCACACCCTGTTTGCATGTTGTCAGTTCACAATGAGCCAAAATTACATCAGTGGTGTCCTCTACCTCCGACTGTCTTAGTTCTCTGAATTCTGCACAATGCTAAGAAACTCTGTGTTAAATAGCGTGAGTCACTCCGGCGAATTCCCACTGGGGTTGCATCCCTCCCTGTGTGGTGGCTGTACTTCCATAACAGGGCAATTAAACGCCAGCCAGCTTATTAATAAACACAGCTGTGGGAAAGGTGCAGTATAGTGTGTAGCTCTGCTTCCTCGCTGTATGTCTGGAGGGCAGGGGGGTAACAAACTGCTGAGAGACAGAGACTAACAGCCCCAGTCTCCTTTCGCTTATGCTGATCGAATAAATGGGGTTGTATTGAAAATGTTAGAAAAATGTGCTCCTAGAACAGCACAAATATGCTGTTACCTGGAAGTATCTCTGCAGCACTACAGTGTATATATAGTGTATAAGAATGGTGATTAATTTAGCCAAACTGGTTGGCAAGTGTTTGTTTTGTTTTAGTTTGTTGTTTTATTCTAGATCTTAGATTGATTGAAATGTTTTTACATGTCTAGGAGCACAACCTCTCAACATAAAGTCAATTATAGCAATGGGCAGATTCAGACACAGTAATACAATTGATTCTGCCTTCAGCTAATCAATGATGCTAAACTTTGAGCTTAGGCCACAGCTGACAAGCAGGGGTGGAAGGATTTATCTTTCTTAATCGAATGAGTGCCACTACTACTTTGACTGCACTGACAATTTTAGACACAATTTTTGAGAACAGTCAAAAAAAATTTAATGATAGTCATCAATCAAAGAGCCATGGAGAGGGGTGTTTCAGTTGACCCAGAAATGTCAAATTCTTCTCACCTCATAAGCTGCAGTGGGGAGTCGAGGTTTTAAAATGTATTGCTGAGGTAATGGGGTCCTAATGAGGTGCAATGTGAATGTGTCACTGAATGGGTGTAGTACATTGCATATGAAAGTGATAAATAATCACTCGCTCCTTTGGCTGTGAAAAAAAGGTTCATTATCGCCCAGGTGATATTACTTAGGTAATGATAATGGATAATAGAACACTGAAAGAGCAGTGGAAGATTCAGATCTGAGAGAAGGGTAGAATTGATAGCAGGGATAATGCAAAGGTTTCTTATTACAAAGTAGCATTACATATTACAAAGTAGGACTTACAGGTAAAAAAAGAATAAGAATTCACAAACGTCACTGTCCTTTATGAATGGCATATTTGTATCAGTTCCACTGATTTGTATTGCCAAAATTGCAATGATTGAAAACCATTATATGTGATAGCAGCACACTATACACTATACACGATATATACGAGTTTGACTTGACATGCGTCAAGACTCTTCTCAGTCTTGGCCCCCCAGTGGTGGAACGAGCTCCCTCTTTCGATCAGATCTGCAGAGTCCTTCGCGTTGCCTGAAGATCCACCTCTTCAAGGAGCATCTTGGCGACTTAATGCCATAAATGTAAATGTAAACTTACGAGTTTAATTAATTCCATGACAGAGCATGAAACGCATATTACTCATATGTCAAATAAATTTTCTCTATTTAATTGAATTGAAATGCCATTAATCCATTCCAGACCTCTAAAAAAAATATTTTTTGTTTTTACATAAGAAAAATGTGCTTTTAAATAACGAATATTGGATAAAAAACACAATACAATAGAAAGTACTGCAATACACTGGTTTTATTACATACAATATACAGTTTTTGACGGTCCTCTTTTTGAAATACTCAAACCCAAGCAAAACCCCAGCCTCAAACAAAAAAGACTTGAGGCTGGCTTTAACCAGGCAGACCGATTCCTCATTCTCCGAAGCGCCTGGGTCTGCTGCAGCAAAACTGTGGTTCGGTTTGCCGAACGCTGGGCGGGGGGTGGTTGTTACGAGGCAACAGGATAACAGAGAATCACCCAACGTTAATGATGGTGTTCAATGGGCAGCCTAGATTCAGCGTCAGAAATCGGAGGTGTGGCGTGTGAGCGTGTGAAGGCAGTCAGATGCGTGTATCTCACGCTCATTGCGTGAGACGAGAGCCCTGATGTTCACTGTTTAGAGAATATTTAGATTCGCCAAGTCGACTACATGCAAACCAGTGTCATGTTTTTCAATTTATTTCTTTAATTCAATGCACATAATCAGCTTTTTCTCAACACTGTCTTTCACAAAATAACTGCAATCACAAAAGCACATAACTTGAATTTTAGCACTCAACTCAAAACAAAAAATTGTCCAAGTCGGGGGACACTCATAAGTCAAGAAAAGATTACTTGCCTTTCACTCACCTTGGACTCACTGTTGTGATGTTGTTTGCAGATACGTGTTCTTTCATTTTCTATTACATAGACACTTTAACCCTAGGCTTTTTCTTCTATAGTTGATGAAAGACGAAGCGTTCAGCAACTATTAGAAAAACAATTCAGAAACTACTGAGAAAGTAAAATGTCAATTAGAGAGAGAGAGAAACTGAAGCATGGAACTACATACACTGTTTTTGTAAAAATCCTATAAAATGTCTGGCTGGATAAGCTAGTTAAACCAATAAAGCATTTATGTGAATATAATATATATATAACAATATAAACGAGGGGACAAAGGGAATTCAGAGTCAGTTGGCCCTCTCGTGTCAAAGCAAGTGTCAAAATTCTGATGAGAGTATGAAGAACATTTATCCTATATATTATCCATATATACCCTCACTCGCTATAACTTCCACCCTGCCCCCCATGACAAAACAAAAAAAAACCTCCCTTCAAAAAAAACGCCGCCAAACAAAAAATGTTTTGATTCATATCAATACTCCACCAAAAACATGCATACATTGGGGAATAGGTGAATTGAGTACTCTAAATTGCCCATAGGTGTGAATGTGTGCGTGAATGGTTGTCTGTCTCTATATGTGGCCCTGCGACGTGCTGGCGACTGTCCAGGGTGTACCCCGCCTTCGCCCAATGCAGCTGGGATAGGCTCCAGTCCCCCCCCTGACCCTGAATGCAGGAATAAGGAGTAGATAATGGATGGATGGATGGATGGAATACTTCAGTAAATCCCCAGTTATCTCTTATTAAAGACAAACTGATTTTCTATTCAAATATTTTACATATTTTGTATATTATTGCTTATGGTTGTATAAAGGCGAATGAATTAATTTTTGGTTATTGCAATTAGTTAGAGAAAACTGAATGCTGTAAATCAAGAGCAATTTTCTTTTTTACATTGCTAGTTCTTGATACGTCGCCACTCTCTTTGCCTTTGAGAGCAAGCAATCAGGCAGGCTTCCATACTTGTGTTCAACTTTATTTTTCAAAGAATGTAACAAAATAGGTACAATGTATTTTGAGTTTGTTGGTAAAGCAATTGCACAGCTGATGTTTCTTCTGAAACAATCATGCCATTGTGATAGAGTTGTAGCTGAAGCGCAGCTGCACAACAAAACCATACCTGATAAATAGTTTTTTATTCAAAACACTTTATTCAAAAAAAAAAAAATTCAAAACAGAATATCATGTGGATTAGGTCATGTGGATTGTTGGGTTATGTGTTGCTAGTTATTATGTGACACTTGTTGTATAGATGGTCTGACTGCAGTGTCTTAGTTAAATAGTTGACATGGATTTAAGCTGTTTTTCAGGTAAGAAACAGTTGTGGACTTCTTAAACACTGATGTACTTCGCTCTGGATAAGAGCGTCAGCTAAATGCCGTAAATGTAATGTAAAATGTGGATAACACGCCCGCACATGGGCATCACCATGGCACCCTCATCATGGTTACATACTGTCACACACTGTGGCTGATTACATCTGTAATGAGGCTTGAGATTTTTTTCAGCACTAAGACACAGTACTAATTAAGAGCCCTCTCAGACACATCATCTGCAAACAGTATGGTAGGCAAGGTCTTCACACTAGGAATTATAACACAAAGGAGCTAAAGGATTCCTGGTCCATTGGCTATGTGAGAACCCCTGGTGTTGACATGGTGCTGGAGGCCTCTGTGTTTTACTGTTGTCCTCTGATTTCTGCTGCCTTTCTCCTGAGTAAGCCATTTAACCCCAGGCTGTTTTGGCAGTGCTGTCCCATGCAACCCTGTATCCTCTTACACTGACCTCTGCATTGCAACTCTGACAAACAGCGAGAAGCAAAGAAAAAAAACACCCTTTCTCTGATAAATCCCAATTTGACATTAAGCTGCTCCAAGGTTGCAGCACACAGCAAACATGCTGATGTGAAAAGGATTGGATCCCCACTACGACCAGTCTTTTTCCAGCTGGCACGTTTACACCATCGACACACTCCTTTGGTTTTTATCCAGACTTGCACGTCTCATTTCCCCCTCTGCACATAGCTAAACGTTTTCAATGACTCCTCTGCTATGACAATTCTGGGCATGGTTAGCCTAGCGCTGGCGTGGCTCCAGGCAGAATCAGTGACAGTCGTAGGCTGAGAGACCGGTGATGACTAAGAGCTGCTGTTCTGCCATGGCACCACTCCCTGACAGAAGGCCAGCAGGAAAGAACACTGGTAAGTGTTCATGTTTGAAGTAACACTACCTTATGAATGATTAAGATTTTAAATCTGAACATGACATTGAAGCTGCTACATTTTAGAGCAACACCAGGTCATTGTTTTAGGTATAAGTTGATATGTTAAATCTATTTCCATGCAACATAATAGTATTATGGCTTGTTGACTTCAGTTTAAATAGTGTAAGATAAGTGATGTAACTGAAAATCACATCTTTTTTTTCTGGGAAATGAGGGCTGAAGGGGTACACTCTGTCCATTTCTCATCCTGCTGTCTTTTGTGGTGATGAGATGGATGAGGAAAGAAGACCACATTAGACTTACTGTTACTACTAATTTCACTGATTTCACAATTTAAATGTGTTGTTTTATACAAATTTGTCTTTGTAATTCTATATAAAATCTGCATAATTCCACATCATTACAAATATATTTGTATTGTATTATAAATAGACTGATTTGTGACCTGATCTGCCGTAATGAGTCGGAAGTCATCGTTCAATTTATTGACATACAGGCTGATTATGTTGAAAAACATAAAAAATTTAGATTTTCCCTTTTTTTGGTCTTATATAAAAGAAAAAAAAATCGCTCAAAGTTTCATCCTAGAAATAATTGCAAAAATGTACTTAAATGGCTCTTTAGTCTGAGGTGTAGCTCTCAAATCTTACAAAAGAATAAACTGTTTTTAAAGTGCTGTTTTCGCCTTTCCTCTGAAACGTCACGATCTCAGCTGTCTAAGTATGGTGTTAAAACGTCAATCCCTGATCTTATTAAATCTATCAAAATGCTTAAATCATGTACACAAAACCTTTTCAGTGTCCAATAGGAAGCCCTGTCTTTACAGCCATGTGTCCGCATACCCCGCGACAGATTAGCAGTGTTCTGTGTAGCCTAATGCTGGCTTTTTTTTCCCAGAATATTAACATTTGTATTTTGGGTCGACATCATCGAAGTTGTTTAGAGTGAATTATGTCGTGTTGTGTGATTGCTGTTTGATGTAATGTCATTGTCAAAATAATGTAAAATAGCTAAAGCTTAAACTCAGTGGATGTCTCCAATTTGTGCTCTGCTGCTGGCCAGCAAGACTGAATCAAGTTGGCCAATTAGCTCTTTGGCTCTACTGATGTGTCTCTTTGAATGCTATAGATTGTTAAAGTTATCAACACAAAACTGACAAAAACCTTTAAATGCAATTTTCTCGGTTTTTCAGTTGGAAAATGGTGCTGTGCTACCGTAATTCAAACAATTGTAACTTTACAACCATTTAAGATACAGCTTTGACCTAGACATAATTTTAAAGTTTATTTTCTCATCATTTTTTCCTCAATTTTGAATTTTGGATCACTGCGACTCATTTTGCCAGATCGGGTCATTTTGATGATCTGGTCAGTTCTATTATGCTTTCATCTCACTGTATATATAAATGTATATGTTCTCCCGGTGTCTGTATTTCCACCAGCCTTCCTCATACAGGCAAATTGAGTGAGTGTGTGCATGACCGAGTGTTAGTCTGCCATGTAATGACTGACTATCTGTCCGGGACATTTCTACACTTTTCTAATTATTTTGAAAACCCTCAGGGCGGAATGGAACCAAAGAGTCCAGTAAAGAATGCAAAGGAGATTTGTGTGTGTACAAAAACAACTTGTGTACTAGCGCCATAGTTAAAGATGTCCACTGCTGTCCGGACATTGAATATCTAGTAATACAGTGCAGACCTATTTACTTGTGGTAAGAGCTTGTGATGGTTGCTATAATCGCAGTTAATGTGCCACCGCTAGCTAACGCTAAGTTAGCCAAAAGACAGCACTCCATCAGCCACCAGTTAATGACCCATTCAGACTGTTTTATAATTGTGGCAGGGGACTACAATCATGCAAATCTGAAGTGCCGAGATTAAACAAGAATTATATCTCTCTGACAAGAGAAAACAACACTTCGGATCAGGTCTATACTAACACCCCAGATGCCTACAAAGCCTCCCCCTGCCCCAACTGGGATGTTTAGATAACTCTGTGTCCCTGATCCTGGCTTACAAACCTCTGACCTTTAGTCAAAGACCTACACTAAAAACCTGGTGTGGTCTGAGGAAGTCCCCACAGCCCTACAGGACAGCTTTGACAACACAGACTGGGAAATATTTGCAAAGGGGACAGACCTGGAGGGTCACACATCTGCTGTACTACATCCTACATCAACTTCTGCACAGACTGGGTTACCACTACAAAATATATCAAAGTGTTCTGAACCAGAAACTGTGACTCAACAGTGAGGTACGGACTCTGCTCAGAGGTTGTGATGATGCCTTCAAGTCAAATGAACAGGAGGCTAACAAAGAAACAGTCCCTGAAGAGAGGCATCAAAAAGGTGAAGCCGAATACAAGCACTGCATCCAAGAGCACTTCAACAGCAAAAACTTTCAGCACATGTGGCAGGGGATCACGACTCTCATCAGACTCCTCAGACAACACCGCACCTGAAACCCTGAACCAGTTCTTCATCTGCTTTGACCATCGCAACAAAGAGGAGCATGTCGATCATCTTCCAGAGAGAATCAACACCCCATCCAGCTGCAGAAGCATCAAGTCAGAACCACCCTGCGCAGAGTCAATCCGAAAGCAGCTGGCCCTGATGGTGTCACAGGAAGAGTACTTAAGACATGCACAGACCAGTTAGCGTACGTTTTCACCATCATCTCAAACCTCTCACTACTGCAGTCTACAGACCCCACCTGCCTTAAGTCTGCTACCACCTTTCATGTGCCCAAGAAAAACATGATGATTATTGCCCTGCGGCTCTAACTCCCATCATCTCCAAATGTTTAGAAAGACTCATCCTCTCACACATTAACGCTGCCACTTCTGTAGACCTTGATCCATACCAGTTCGCGTACAGGCCAAACAGGTGGAGGCAATAATAACAGCTCTCCACACAGATCTTACACCCCTGGACAACAGTAACAGTAACACTTATGTGAGGATGCGGTATTAAAAGGAGCTGGCCCCCATCAGGGCCAGTTCCTTTTAATAATGTAAGACCCCATGACAGAGTCCTGCACCAGGCAGGTAGCAGATCAATGGTACTGTAGTCTGAAAAAATAATATATAAGCAAAAATATCTATGTAATTGACTATCATGTAGGCTACTCATTGTCATTGTTACAGTGTATTGACTGCTCTCCAGTGAGAGAGATTTTTCTTCAGCTGGATTTGTGATCCAAGAACACAGATCAAACTATATCGTGGCAAGCGTGAGAGAGAAATTTGCAAAGACAGACTGCTCTTTGAGCTAAATCTCTATTTATTCTGAGCTAACAGCTTCAAAATAGACTTCTTACTTCAGAAAATACTGTGCCCCCACTGGCATCCCCAGGTACTGCTCCACTAGTCCAGCAATGAAGCTAAGCCTCTGGAGGAGGGCGATAAGGACTCATTTTCACTATTTAACACAACTAACACACACACACACTCACCATAAATAATCTCTAACATTACATAACAACATCTACCCCTCCTCTAATGTTCCCCAAAAACACAGAAAAGGGCCAACCGACCACTTACTCCACGAGCAAAGCATCATTCGCAAAGCACATGTATGGGCAGGTAACAGGCGGAATGTTAACAAGCCTGGGCAGGAGCAGATTTTATTTTGATATAATCATGGGTGAACCGGTGGGTGCAGTGCTGTACTGTGTGGGTGGGTGCAGGTCTCCAAGAGTGAACCTGTCCAGTGCACCCGTGCCCCATGAACTGGTTTAGAAGTGGAGCCTTTTCAACTCACTGTACACATGAATTTTGGACTTCCTCTGAAACAGACCTCAGAAGGTCAGGATAGAAGACCACACCTCCTCCACTCATCCTAAATACAGGTACAAACACAGGGGTGCGTCCTCCGCCCCGCACTCGACTCCCTTTTCACACATGACTGTTCCCCCATGAACACCAGCAACACAATTGTTAAATTTGCTGACACCACCACCATTGTGGGACTGATCATGAATAACAATGAATCAGCCTGCAGAAAGGAAGTTCAAATCTTGACACTATCTCCAAGACCAAGGAGATGATCATGGACTTCAGAATGTCGTAATAGTCTGAGCACTCCACGCTATAGCTTGATTTAAAAGAGGTAGAGAGGGTGGGGAGCGATACCGATACCGAGTACTTAATAAAAACATGATTTAAATTTACAGGTAACAGCTTTTTTTCTCATCTTGCAAGAGTTTGCTGCAGCGTGGGTTGTGTTGGTTTAGAAGCGTGGGTAAACTCTTTGTACTCGTTGTCGTGTT
>JBBPDH010000124.1:6474145-6489417 GCA_037974565.1 Clupeocharax schoutedeni
CCCCCATCCCCCCTCCCTTCTGTTCTCTGTGTTGTGTGCCGTGTGTGTGATGAAGGTGCTACTTTCAAATGTAACGCAAGTAACTAGCTCGGGAAAACTGTAATAATATTACCATTTTCAGACGAGTAATGCCTTAAACTACTAGTTACTGAAAAAAGTAATATTATTACTTTGTAACGCGTTACACCCAATACTGCATGTAAAGAACAGTGTAATTCCAGTTATGGATACCTAATTGTCAAAAAAAAGTGTCTCTGCAAATTCTCACATGAAACAACTTCATAAAGTTGTTCATAATATGACCTCAGCTGGCTTTCACATTTTGAGACTTTAAAGACAACCTCAAAGGCAACTGTGAGCAGATTTAATGTTCTTTACTGCCAAAAAAAATGTTATTTTAGACGGGTCCTAACCAAGTTGAATACATTTTTTATTAATAATATTCTTCCTCAAAGTCATAAGCTCATAAAAGATACATTATAGCGAGAATTAGAGTCACTGCTAGGTCAACAATTGCAACCTTCTCAATAACATTACCCTTCATTACAAGAGATATAGTTCACAGCCAGAACTAAGACTCGGACACAAGCTTGGAATCGAATAACCACAGGGATACAATTTGTCAGCTTTCATTGCTCTGTCCACAGTGGATCTTGAAGTGAAAGGAATGATTTAGCACTAGGGGTGTATTATGATGGAGGAGTCATGTGTTAGTGATCCAATTTTGGCTTCAGCTGAGAGTTATGCAGGTCAGAAGATCTAACAAAATGAATCCTTTCTCACATTTAAAACTGTTGACTTAAAGTCATTTGGCTACTGTTGTAACAAAATCTATAGGATCAGAGAAGGAAGGAAATATATGTTGTAATATATTTTAAGGCATTTTGAGTACATTTCAAGGCATTCTTTCTATTGGTCCATCAATCATTAAATGCTTGCATAATGGAAGAGCAGCTAATTCCATATAAATGTTTTTTATATAATGTTGTGTGGCTGAGTTGTTGCAGATACTTAATCAAAGGGGGGGCAGTCTCCTTTTATAGCTGTGGAAAGATCTTTCTATACTCAAAATTCAAAATGTAACCCACAGTCTCAGTACAATACAATGTTGAATGATAACTCAACTGGGCTTTTATGGATATGACCTGGTATTATTTTGACATTCTTTATAACTATATTGTTGCCTCTAGGCTCATTTGAGAAGGTCTCTATAAAATATCCTCTACATTTGTCTTGATCTTGGAGCCCAAGAGATTTTGGAAGGGAGAACATGTCTCTAGATACGTAACCAAGGCAGAAACCCATACCCCACAGTTCCACGAAAATGCTGAATTTAATATAGCTATATTTCTCCTTTCTTTTTTAATTCTCTCTCTCTCTCTCGCTCTCTCTCTCGCTCTCTCTCTTTCTCTCCCTCTGGAAGTTTATCATCTGTGTCAAGGGTACAGGTAGGACGAAAAAAAGTTGCCTTGACAACTGTGTTGCTGAACCTCTGTTAAGTAGTCAAAACAGTAATTTTGATTCATTTTAAATAGCTCCCTCTCAGCTCCTGCAATGTGGGGTTTTTCAGCTTTTGCAAAGTTTTACTGAGAGACTGTAGTCCGGGAAACAGCTCATACTGTTTTGCTTTTGCAGCAAACTACACAGACCAAACAGTCTGGGGAGACTAGCTTTGAAGTTGTCAGTGCAGAGTCTAGATAATGAAATGCCTGTACTGTATTCTGGTTGGATGATGTTGATTTTTAAATTCATCCTATTGTCTCCCGTCTCCCCGTGCCCTATGGTGTTAATTGGCTAATTTTCTCCATTCAGCATGCAATGTTTGTACAGTCCAAGGCCTCAAATCCAGTAAACAAGAAAAGTATATAAATCAATTCTGAGCACACATTTTAGTCAGTAATGTTCAGAGAGCGAGAGAGAAAGAGAGAGAGAAAGAAAAACAGCTCCTGTATCCTTAATAGTCTACCAGGCTCAGTTGGATTTACTTTAGAAAGGCATCTTATCAGTATTCAGGATCACATCAGGCCTGTTTTTGAGGCCAGGTCTTCAAGGGTAGGTGTTTGTCAGATGCAGTTAAGAGTAATTATGGTTGAGTCAGATGCTGTGCTTTAGTTCTTAGCAGCCTCATGTTTTTGGGTTTGGCTTCCAGCAGCACTCCAGGCAAAAAAAAAGCAAACAGCATTGCGCGCTGCTCTTGAACATGCCAATAAAAGGCCATCTGAGTTTATTTGAGTGTGTGCACTTTTCTTTGTGTTTTCCTTTTCACTGATGAAAGTAAGCAAACAAAAACATGCGCAAGGAGCTTCACTGTCCGGCACCTCCACCTTGCTGCTGAAATGCTAAAGCTTTTGACATTAACCGCTCCAGATCTGGCTATAATAGTATTCATGATTGCTCTGGGTTCTTTTGCGCAATATTATTAAGACCATTTTTATTCATGATATCTCTCCAAATTGTCCTTGGGAGAGAGAGAGAGAAGATTACAGCAGTCTACTGACCCGTGACTGGTGAATAAACATGGAAAAACAATCAGAGTCCCATTTAAAAAAACGCAAGCCACATCTACTCGTAGACCCCCAGGGGCCTCGCAGCAAGTAATGGACTCGTTAAAAATGAATTGAAATAAAAATAAATGACATTGTCCTCCGTTTTATTCAGCTTTATTACTGACTTCCCATCTTGGCTTCACCCCACCATAAAGGCCTATTTTAAACAAAAGGCTATATTTCTTTGGGTCCGCCTTTTTATATGTTCAGTGCCCTCTGATATGCAAAAGACTTGTGCTATGTGACATGCTTGCATCTAAAAAATACCAATATTCTAAAACTGATGGATGTTTTAGAATGTTTAGTTAATTCGACTTGAATGTTTAGCAAATCAAATTAACCAGTGGAATGGAGAACACAAAAAAAATGGTGTGCATGTTGGAGAATATGTGAATTTAAAAGTATGTAGACTGTTGAACAGAGAGAATGAAAGAGTTCATTCTTGAGTATGAGAAAAAAGAAAAGGTAAATATTGCATCCATTGTTTACATCTGTTTTGTTTTTCTTTTGTATTTAATTAGTCATAATACTAACAGTAATAGTGATATTAGTATTAGGTAAAGTTAAGCCTAAGGTTAGTTACATTTGCAGTTAGCTTCTAACATTAACACTAACTCCAAAGTATCTCTAAAGATTACCAAGCAAGTACAAAGAAGTATGATACTAGTTAGAAATAGAAAAAAACATTCTAAAATGTTTTTATATGCTTGTGATGTGCGTCATAGAACACCTTATAGTTTCATGTTCCATTCATCAGCCACCTCAGCAAGGACTGAGATAGAGGTTTATTCTCATGTCTGTTCTGAATTGCCTTTCAGTGTTAATTTCTTACTCCCCATTTCTTATTTCGAAACATTTTCTAATATGGTAGTAATGACTGATTAGCATCACAGCACATTGAAAGCGGGTGTAAGCACATTTTGCTGATTTCCATGTGGATACTGAATTGAAACTGACATATCATGTAAATCCCAGGACTGCAGTGGCACCTCTGAGGTACCCTTGAGCAAGACACCGTGCCCTCGCACTGCTCTCCAGGCGCTTTGTTTCAGGCTGCCCACTGCTTCATTTAGTTAATGGGTTGTGCTGTGCTGTGCTGTGGTCTCATGATAAACTGACACATTACACTTTACACAATTTACACTATAAGTATCTCAAATTGCAGGGCATAAGACCATAATTGTTTATTTCCGCTATATTATAATATAGCAGTATATAACCAATGTGATGTGATGGTTCCCCTAATCAACATGTCTAAAAAAATATAAACACAGTTCTGCTGTGATGGCATTAAACGGTATACCTCAAGCTGTCACCATTACATCTTCTATCTGTCTTCAAGCTGACTCATTGGCAGTCTAAACTCAATGTGTAATACAGAAAAAGATGGATTGCCCCTATAGTTTGTTGATGTATGAGAATAAATCATTGAAAGGCACAGGGTTAGCCTTGTATGTGGGTGGGTACTAACTGTCAGCATTTCTTTTGTCTTTGACAGGAAAACCTATAAGCCTACTGACGACATTTTGGTGGCTTAACAAAGAGAGCAGAAAGAGGGAATTGGCTCTGTCGCCCTCACTTTTCCTCCCCCTTATAGCTGCATTAAAACCGTACAAATGTGGAGGATATCTAGGCCCAGTCAAGAGCTGAGCAGGTGATGAAAGCTGACAGAGCCAGGTTAAAAACGATTTATGTCACTTTGGCCCAAAAGTGAGTTTTACCTGCATGCTTAAAGCTTGGAGGAGGTATCTATTACCATCTAGGTCAAATAGCTGAATGTAATATAGTGTGAGCATTTATTTAAGCCTGAAATGTGACTCAACAGACAACGTGAAAGAGGTTAAAACTTTTAAAATATTTCATTCTAAAAGAGGCAAAGATCTGGTGCTTGTCATGGCAGAATCCAATGAGAGACACGAAAACGGAGGTGCAGTGAACATAATAATGGATTTAATGAGTGAACTATTTACAAAACACAAAACAAAAGACAGTACTCGTGCTCCACGACAAACAACCAGAAAGAAACAGAAAAAATAACAAAAACCAGGAGGGCTTGAGGGCAGGAATCCAAAACACGATGGAGAACTCAGATAAAAGGAGCACGAGTCTGTAAAACAAGAAAGGAGAGACAAAACAGGTAAGTATCTGGGCATAGACATAAACAAATACGAATGAAGACAAATACAGACATATGGACTCAAGCTCGAGCTGGGGTTTAAATAATACGGGGAAATGAGGATCAGGTGTGATTGAGTGATTAGGGAAAAGCGACACAGGTGAAGGGGGTTAGGGTTAGGGTTAGTTGACTGAAAAGGGAACAAGGGAACAAGGGAAGTGAGGAAGTGTGCACCGGACTGAAATCGGGACGAAAACAGGAGGTTAATATTCAGGAGAACGGGAACGGATATGGAGACATGAGGGCGAGGCATTCGTGGCAGTGCTGCTAGTACATCTGAAACAAATGTGTGGAGAACATGACCAACAAACTCACATATTTTTGTTTAGTTTGTTTTGTAAACTCCTAGTGAATAAGAAAGAGTATAAACATTCTTTATTATATACCATTACTTTTATAATACAAATGAATAAAAGTCCAACAATAAGAGAGGCAAGGTGCTTCTTATTTAAAGTGATGGAAAACATGCACAGATAAATTTAGAATTTAACAAGTTTTACAGCCCAACACTCTGAGGGCAGGCTTTAATTAGTCAAAGCTACAATCTGTAAATATACTACAGGTAATGTTTTTGGTGAGATAGTGTCCATTTGTATTTTATCACTTTTGCCAAACAATTGTAGTCTTCCTATACCCGTGGAACCATTTAATCGGTTTCTTTGGTTCCTCACTGTCCAAAAGTAAAGTTTTCTCCAAAATTACACCTTTACAGGAGAAAGTGAGAGCTGTCTTTGATTCTAATGTAAGTCTATATAAAAGCATTTAACTCTGTAAAGTTGTTACATCAAGTACATCATGTGTATAAATGAATAGTACATAAGTGCTCAACTCAAAATAGGCAGAAAAATGCAAAGCAAGGTATATATGCAAGTACATATCTTGCTCATGTACCTGAAGCATTATTGCTCAAAGGTGACTTGGAGACAGTGATGAGAATTTATTAACATAATCTGTTTTGCATAAACACAATGGAACATTCATTTACACCAGCACCTGCTACCTGCTCAGTGTTTGGGTAGGATTTTGTGTTTAGCTATGGTATTATTAACTTGCGTGTGTGTGTGTGTGTGTGTGTGTACATTCATACTTGAGGTGCAATTCACCCTTTTCCCCCCATCTCTATTTCCCCATCAGTAATGCAAGAAAAACGACAGCTTGGGGGTCTGATAAAATTGACCTTGATGTTAATGAGCTTCTCTCAAATGGAGTATGTTCTCTTTCCCTTTTTCTCTTTTGTACACACACACATACATGCACACCAATCCACCCGCATTTACACACCATAATTGACATTGCTGGCCTGTTAATGCAGTGCCACTTACCTCTGTCAATTTGGTGGAGACTTCTCAGCCTACACTTGTCGCACCCATATTAAGGCTGAGCAGGAATAGTTGTTGTCCCATCTCTCACATTGGTATTTGTAATTTCTTTCTAAAACATGCTCAGGTGACGTGATATACTTTAATGTGCATTTCTGCTTGTCAAACTATCACGCACTGCCATTTGGTATAGATCTCGGCAAACAAGCCTACGGCACTGTTAACACTCCAAAATAATAGGTATCTAAAGCCTTATTTTAAACAAATGCAACTCTAAGAAAGAAAGTATGCAAAGACTATTGTTATATTATAGCCATCCAACACACATAGCCTAGGCTGTATGTGTAAGCTTGACTTGAGAAAGCTTGCTTTGTGAAGTCTGTAAATTGTAATTCATTTTCATTTAACAGAAAAGGTTTAAATCTTGAAATGCCCAATGGAAAACTGTCCAGGTCTTCTATTTGTATAAGCCTTCGGAGTTGGAAGACCTTATATAGATTGTACACACTGTAAATGGAAGTATTAGAACACCTAATTATTACACGAACAGGGACAATAATGACATTACATTCAAATATATAGACTTTAATATTGTGTCGGTCCCGCCGTCAGCTATAACAGATTCCACTCTTCTTGAACATAAAAGGTTCAAATCTTGAGGTCAGGGCTCTGTGCAGCCAATCAAGTTCTTTCACACTGAATTCATCCAACCATGTCTTAATGCAAGCTTGCTTTGTGTCCACACAGTTGGAAGCATGGCATTGTCTAAAATATCTGTTGCCATGGAATCAGTTTAAAAACCACTGGGAATGATTTCATGTAACCATGACATTCTATGCCTTATGAAAGTCCTAGAGACATTACAGACTAGGTTTCAGTCACTTGTTAGAAATGGAAAACAGCAGTGTTAGGTTTCTTTCTCAGCTAACAACCTTCAGCTATATTCAGCTATATCTTTGTTTTTCATCGTTTCCTCCAAAAGACCGTATGCCTCATAATTCAGTTTAAGCTGGGCTAAGGTAGGTGTGCTCAGTCTTATCCACAAAGGGTTGTTGTAGTTGGTTGGTTTTTAACCATGTATAAGCACATATGATCATTTGTTTGAGGTCTAAGGCCAGTTAATTAAACAAGCGCCTGCTTGTTTTTAATGAAAACCGTATGCCACATCAGCACCTTAGGATTAAAGTTGGACTTTAAAATCTGTTCACAAATCTAGTATTCAGGTAAGATTTTAATGGACATTAACCAAATACAGTCGGTAGTCACATCATACTGCTGCTGTCAGAGCACGACATGTATGTTATAATCAAGGATTACTATTATAACATTGTAAGTTTTGCTATTTGTGTCACGTTCCTGTCCTTATAAATAGGTTCACTCCTACGCCAGATATTCTGACCCTACTGAGAGAACAGTTAGAACTGTAGTTAGCTGTAGTTCGAATAGAGGAGCAGGAACGACAGCAGAGCGGCCAAGCAACAATAATTCACATTTTATGGACAGAACAAGTCAAGTGTGTAAAGTTCACCAGAAACATCACTGAAAATGAACTGGGTCCATGACATTTCAATCCGAACAGTTCTGCACCATGTGAAAATAGTGCTGTCGTGGACAGAGGCATGTAATTCAGCCCATGGGAGCGGGTGCATTTTTGTCGAGCTACACTATGCAGCCCGAACCACTCATTGTTCCAGAGAAGATGGGTCAACATTCGCTTGTCCAGGCAAAGGTCGAAGAAAGTAGATGTAATAAAAGTCACCCAGGGAAATAAGTCACTCGGGTGCTCAGGCTGTACAAAATGTACCCAGTGAATGCTTTTTTAGTATAATTTGGACTTTACCGCACCAGAAATTATATTTTTCTCACCTTTAAAATATGTATGAGACAGAATTTTATGATGTTGATATTTTTGTTCAAAAACCCAGGAACCACGTAAGGAGGGCATGTCGTACATTTTTGTATATATTACATATATTGAATGGCTTTATGTAACAAAAAAAAAAACATTTTTACTACATAATCATTTTAACAAACCTCTCTATAGACTATGGACTGTGACTGTGGCTTTATGATTGATCTATGTAAATTGCCACTATTCTTATTGACTTTCATGTACTGAATCAAAAAGTAGTCCTGGCCAGAGGCCTGCTGTCTGACCTATAAGAACATTGTATTTACACTAAATTACAACAAGCATATTCAGACAATGTTACACAAATCTCATTACATTCCCAATGATCTTGTTTATGATTACATTTCTAAAAGGCAGTGTTAAATGCTATGGATTCAAATGTCTGAGTTGTCTAGAAAAAAATTTACATTTATATCTATTTTACCCATTTATTGTTAGGGTTGGTCGGTGGCCGGTAGAGGCCGCTGCTTTTCTGATTTGTATGGGTCATGTTTCTGTGGGGTTTTGGGGCTTTTATTTTGATGTTTCTGCTTGTGTCACATGTCTGTTCTTAGCTGTTTTCAGTTTGGTTGTTCCTTGGTTCCCAGCTGCCTTGTGTTTCCCCTTGTTATGTTCTGTATTTAAGTCTGTGTATGTCAGTTAACCCCCATCTGTCCATCGCTTTAGAGCACCTCGTTTTCCTGTTCCTGTCTCATTCTGATTCTTGTGCCTGGTTTTGCTGATATTACGAACATCATGCCTGTTTATGCTCCTATTTTGAGTTATGAGTTAATAAAGTCACGTTCTGCATGGATCCCCGCGTTTTAGCCTGTTCCATGCTCTGAGGAAGCTCCGGGTTTGGGCTTCGTGGCCCGACCCGTGACATTTATAATCAAAGTTCATGAGCAGTTTTCAACACTTAAGCAAAGAAAATTATCATGGTAATGTCTAAACATGCTCTAAGCCTGGCTAGTTAAAGCTTGGAAGTGCTTTACACAGCAACATCACTCAAAAAGAAAACACAAGGTTAACTCTGTGTGCTTTAGTTTGTTCATGTAGCTAGTTTACAGCACATAGCATGTAAACATGTGAAAACACCAGCTCTCTGCCCACGCCTCAGCCTCTTTGCCACTGTCCTCATCAGCAAAGTCAGCCAGCAAAACCTGCTTTTTTCCCTTTTAGCTCTTTTACTGCATCACATACATTTCTATTCCACTTTATATTCATGTTTTGGCAAAAATTGTAAGGTACTTTAAACTAGCACTAGAAGCCTCCTGCCCGAGTGCTACATAGTTATAATGGTGAGTGCTACATAGAGATTGCACCAGCTGTGCCACTGCAGCTAAGACAACCTATTGAGTACCTGTAAATAAGCTATGTAATGCTTTCAAAATGGGTAGTTGGGTGTCTGGTTAAATAGGTGGAGTAGTCCCTGTAGATCTTTCCTCTCACTTGACCAAAATGTATCAAGTATTTCTGTAAGTAGCAGTAACTAGAGGAACATTAGCACAAACAGCCTTAGAGATGATCAGAGGAGAGTTAGGTTTCTGCCAGATGTGTAAAATGTGTAAAATATCAGTGTATGCATTATATTTTTAGTCACTCAACTTAACCTCTTAATAACAAAGCAAAGCCCTGTAAAACCTGGGATATTTGTGATAATCCACTTTTGTGCATGTGAGCAGATCCAGTTTCATTACAAGTCAGGCTGGTTAGGTTTGGGTCTTGAAGCATGGGTTGTGTTCGGGGTTCAATTTTACATCTGTGCAGACCTCTAGATAAAACACATAACTTCAGTGTGAATTATGTATGTATATACTGTCTTAGTGGAATGTAATTAAAATGTCATATGATTAAAATACACATTTTTTACAAAACGAGAAGGAAATAGTTTTTTCTGTCATGTGTTTAAACCTTTAACTTATAAATGTCATGGTTTTTTCTTCCCCCTCTCACTTTCTCTCTCTCTCTCTCTCGCCTCTTTCTTTACCTCGCTGTTTCACATGGCCAGTCTCAGCAGATGACTCTGTAGATGTCAGGCAACTTGCCCACTTTTTGGCCCAAGCTTTGAACATCAATCACTGGCTCTCAAAGGGGGTGCGCTTTCCATCATTCCACTATCTCCCTAATGCCCGCACCACTCAGCAGCAGGACATTTTAATGCACTCTCAAAGTCAGATATTTCAGATCTGGAGAAAGAGAGTGCAAGGGAAACAGGGTGAAAGAAGCTTGGAGAGAGAGAGAGAGAGAGGGAGGGAGAGAGAGGGGGAGAGAGAGCGAGAGAGAGAAGGGAAAATGGGACAGAGAAGGGGAGATTATGCATTAAATGCCATATCTCCACTTACAGTGAGAACGCATGCGATCTCTGTGGATGCAGATGACATTTTGACGTGGAATCTGCTTAGTGCAGCGTCTCCCTGTATTTGAATGTAAAATACATAGAGGGCTAAAACTGAAATACCAAAGGGTTGAAAGATGGACTGATGATATGAGCCTAGCTTCCCAGCATCTCTGATTGACTGAACTGAGATAGAACACCTGTTTTATTCCTATGCTTCTAAACACGACATGAGTAGATGCCAAGATAAAGATCTTGAAATGGTGGCCTATATTTTTTGCCAAATGACAGAAACAAGGGAAGAGTGGAACCGGTCCAAAATATTGTTCTTTGATTCACAATACATGCCAATGCTCTGATATTGCAAAAATTTCACATTTTGCAGTGGATGTGATAAATAACAAAGAAAAGTCATTGTTCCACAGTGGAGACCATGTTATTTTTCCTCATAAACAAAAGGGGTTCTGTAAGAGTCCTTTGGGAAAGAAAATAAAACTATGCCAATGACTAATAGCAATGTGAATGAGTAAATGGTTCTTTGCATGGTTAAAATATTCTTCTTTTGAAAAAGAACCTGATACATATGATTCTCGAAATAGTGCCTGGAATTAACTTGATCCAATTGTATCAATATATCCTTTGACAAGAATTTTCTTAACGCATTAAAATACCTTTTGATACAATCATGTACATGTACATCTGAAAAAAATGTATATGTAAAAATGTTCTGTTATGGATATCATAGAACCATTTTTGCTAGGAATATTCATAAAACTGGATTTTACACTTAGATGATGACTGTGATACTCAATACTACAAGTGAAAGCATTAGGGCACTGCAATTGTTCATGAGTGTGTGTGTGTGTGTGTGTGCGTGTGTCTGTGTGTGTGTGCATGCGTGTGTGTGTGCATGAGAGAGAGAGAGAGAGAGAGAGAGAGAGCGTTTGTGTGTGTGTTCCAAGAGGATGTAATGTTTACATTGTAATTTGTAAATGCTAAATGTGAGAGGCTGGAATTGTTTAAAACGTAATGTGGATTTTGTTCACACTGGCAATCAGAGATTGTTTTAGTCAATAATTGTGTTCCTTTATTTCCAGGGCCATTAAAGGTAGCATAAGAATGCTGTAGCATCCACCGTGGGACTAGCAGAACAGGCTGATTTGCACAAACATGGCCTTTTTTGTGGTGAACACTACACTGATTGCTCCTTATGAATTAAATGTCAAGTCATACGACATTTAATATGTATGTGATTTTGCTCTGGTTTAATGTTCTTTAGTAACTTACTGTGGTGTTCAAAGAGCATTGTCATGTTTCTGTGTACTGACACGCTGTTTCTGAATTGCTCTCAATGAGTGAGATGCCTTTTGAGAGATTACTTTAGCACTCAACGTGCCTCGTGTTTAACGTGCGCTGCAGAACACATTGGGTGATCTGAGTTGAAACAACTTCAGCTTTATACCCAACCAAACCTCTCATCCTACCCTCCGTTCTCTCCTCTCGTTTTAACTGCCTGAAGCATCTACCTCAGCAAAGAAGCCTGACAGCACATATAAATCACCGCCTTAGCTACTGGAATCATATGTAGTCATTTATTTGTTGGCTCTAGTGTAAACTACACAGTTATCTAGTCAACTAGATATGACTAACAGCACTAGGCAGTGTTAAAGTAACATTTTTTGGGATTTGTGATGTAATATTTGTGATTTATACTGCTATAAAGAAAGCAAAAACCACACTGTCAGTCAACACATCTTGTTCATCCTTTGAGAATGTTAGCTAGATGTTAGTTAGCCAGCTTAATTGTGCATCCAAATTGCCTCTGCACCACACCTGTCATCCTGACTGAGCATTAGCAAATGTTACTGGAAGCTTTGCATGGTTGTTTAATGCAACATCACAGTAAGAGGCCTGGCATAAGGGAATCATTTAGTAGGACAAAGTCCCACAGTACAAAAAGCCCCATTAACAGTTTCGTACATAGCTCCATTCATGGCCCACTCGTTTGATTCTGGCACCAGTCCTGTCAGAAGGTTTCAGAAATATTTAGGACACAATGAGTTTGGGAATGAATAATATTTTCTGGGAGAATGTGATGAAAAAGGGTCTATAATTGCCCCTGGAAAATGGTTTTGGTCAGTTAAGTGATATGCAAAGTTGTATTGAGATGCTTCTCATCCCTGTGCACATTTAAATCAAATTAATTTAGTGCTTTACTTGTTCAGTGTGTTATATAAAGAATTTTAGTATTCTTGTTCTCTCTCAGGCAAGCTGGCAACAAGAAGTGATACAGGTGGTGGAAGCATATTGAAAAACTTGGAATAACAACAGAACAGCTATGTCTATGCTGCCTCTGCCTTTCCCTGCATATCCAGACTTATAGTCAAAGTTGAAAATTCAAAGCACTGTTTGCACAGGAAGATATTTAGAAAATGTTGGCTGAAGACAAAAAAAATGATTTCTACATTTTCCCTATTCAAAAATCTAAATACCCACCCAACAGTAAATATCACTTCCTCTTCACTGGGAATATATTGTAGCGGAGTTGGTGGTAAGGGAGCTGTTACTTCCAGAATGCACTGCTCTCTCCGCTAACGGAGTAAGTAAGGTTGTTCATCTGTTATTGTTGTGTTGTTGTTGTTGTTGTTATTGACTGTGGGGAGGGAAAATAGTGTTTGTTAAACATGTTGGGGGTTAGTGATGTGTTTGGGGAACGTTTGGGTGTGTTTTGGGGAGAATGTGTGTGGGTCACCGTGAGTGTGTTTCCCAGTCGCATTGTGTACGTGGGCTGGGTTTCTGAGTGAGTGTCATCGAGTAAATGGGATATATTGCAGAGATTATCTCTTGCTCATGTGGCTGTAACATTTACTCTGTGTTCAAATAAAAAGCTCTGAGACATTTCTCCTTTTAATGGGGCTAGAAGAATTCCTCCAGTTGGCTCCATTTCTCCCAGAACCCGATAAATCACAACAATATATTTGCACTTCAATTGTACCAAATGACTCAATGTAATCAATATCTGCTTTCCTGGTGCATCATTCATTGCTTGCCCTGTACCTACAATGCACCTGGCAGTTCCAATGATTTCAGTAAATGTTTTTACCAGGCGCTGCTATGCTGCCTCTAGAGGTGATTACCACTCGCTTGTGAGTTTTATGTGAAAACAGCATGATGAAGAGTAGCAGGTCGATAGCCTCCTTGGATCTAAGCAGAGCTCCGTGTTCTGAATGTCTCTCTATCCCCTCTTCTGTCTCCAATATCCACTTTAGAAGTCCTCTGAATCGATCTGTTGAAGAAAAATCAACCTGTTTTTTATCAGTGCAACAAATCTCGCTTTTTTGCATAAGCACAGGGTGAAGATTGATGGAGAAAGGGTCGGCTAGAACTGGAAAACATCATTATCAGACCAACGTGGAATACAGCCATTGAAGAAATTGGTTTTAGTAATGTACCTTCATACTATAATCAAATTTTCAGGACCCTGTTCTGAATGCAGTTTGAGAAGTGCATGGTCAGTAAGTCGGGGCCCAAAATGTATTCATTCTCATTATCAGTTGATCAGATTTATACATTTGTTTTCTGAGTAGAATCTGTCAATCTTTCTTTCCTCTTCTTTCTTTTACACACAAACCTAACCGCCACCCACTCAGTAGCAGGTCCAGGATCAGAACCCAATAACCATGTATTTTGTACATTAGCCATTACTTTAAAACGACCTGCCTAATACTGAGTAGGTCCCCCATGTCCCAGTAAATCACCATTGACTTATTAAGACCTGTGGTACCTGGCGCCAATACATTAGCAGTTGGTAGCCTAGTGGTTAGGGCAGGCATTCCCCTGCGATCAGTTGGTGAATGGGTTAAATGCAGAGGTTGAATTTCGTGCTGTTCACACAGTGTGCTGTGTGGTGTGTTCACATATGACAGGATTGTCATTTTCACTTTAATTAGCAGCAGATCCTCTAAGTTGTAGGTCCTGTAAGCTTCCACTCATCAGATGAGTTTATCCAGCACATCACACAGATGCTTGAACAGACCAAGGTCTGAGGGATTTAGAGACCTTATCAACACGTAGAATTCCTGCAGAGGATCTGATCTGAAAGAGGTTACGCCATTAGGGAGTACTCTTTCCATGAAGGGTTATTCTTGTTCTGCAACAATGTTAAGGTAGGTGGTAAGAGCCAAAGTAACATCCACATGAATCCCAGGACCCAATGTTTTCTAGCATCACACTGCCTTCACTTCCTTGCCTGCTCCTATAGCACATTCCTTTGACCTTTAGAGAGGGCCAAATGATTTCGGGAAGATAGTACCACTACTTTGACTTTAATATTTCATTTTTGTCATTTTCTTTAAGTTCTCCAAATGTTTAGACCTTCGGGTGCTGAAATGAAGTCATGATGTATCAGACTAACATAATCAGGAAACAAAAAAAGAAACAGTCAATCAACTACTCATTGAGCATGAATATGATCAGAGGTATAGCCAATGAGTTTCTGTCAAATGGTAAACAGCAGCAGTGTCAGGCCAAGACTCTTTGCTGACTGAGCCTCTCTAGAAATGCAACATACAAGATACAATATGTGTTATTATTAGTGCCAACATACTACTTTAGGTGTACAGTAATCCCCCAGGTTTACATGGATCAGGAGTCGTGGATTCAGTCACACGCGGATATTTTTGGAGAACGAAAAGTCTTACAAGGCAGACACAGTAAAGTTGTGATGTTCGCGAACGAACCGATTCTTTTGAATGGCTCATGAACATGAACGATCGGAGCAGAGTCGCGGCTGGGGGGAGCCGTTCTTTATGTCGTTCTTTTTTTCCTATGCGTGTTTCACACAGATGCACACAACTGTGTAGATTGTGTTGTGGTGACATCAGTTCCCTCTGAGAGAATATTCTCGAAAACTGGACAGATAATCACAGAGAGGAGAAGTCGCCTTAAGCCCAAAAAGGTCAGAGCTCTTGTCTTCCTTAATGCAAATTTGCCCAAGGACAAG